>JYDV01000112.1:0-140238 GCA_001447645.1 Trichinella pseudospiralis | reverse complement strand
AATATAAATTGCATCATATCGATGAGGAATTATCTCTGGACTGCAATGAACTTATCCCCACCGTTCCTGACAGCCTGTTTCTTCAGATATAAAGAAAAAAGTGAAAGCTAACATAGGATTATAAGGGAACCGAAATAAAAAGAAATAAAACATACAACTGCAAGAAATGTGCACTGTGATTTAATGTTATATCTTTTTACACGAAGCAATTAATATTCTTTGCCAAAATGAAAAAATTATTTAAATAACAATTGTTCCTGATTATCATTTACGCTCTACAGAAACTTTAAACATTGTAATTATTGTTCACTGGATGATCTGATTAATTACGATATATACAGATAAGAATTATCCGAAGTTTTTCGAATGGAACGGAACATGCATGATATATGCCGGGCTTTGCTGAGATAAATGTAAAATGTTTGAATTAGGAATTTTATCAGATTTCTCAAAAATTCATCGATTGCGGGATATTGGAAATTTGCATACTTTATAAGGAAACCTTACTGATTGTACGTATTGTAAAATTAATTTTCAAAACGATTAACATTTTAAAAGTTACAAAGTAAGATATACTGTACTTACTTTTGGATAACTTTTAAGAATTGAAAAAATATCCAACACGAGCAGATTGATTTGACATGAATGACCGGAACATTTGATTTCCTTGTATTTGTGAATGACATTGACTCCCGGCTTATAGGTTTCCCGTTTTTTATGCAAAGCGCAACTTCGTCATTGTTAAATTGCGAAATTAGATTCAAGTGTTGTTATCAGCTTTGGTATCCGTGAGAAAATTAATGAGTAATAAATATGGTAATGGGGTCACTATTCCATGAAATGTCCGCTGTGTAACAAAGAAAAGATTCAAAGTTCGGTTGAAAGAAAATTAATCTACGGGCTACTTGCAATGTATTAGCATAGAAGTAGTTCGAAGTTTAGCTACCATTTATTAATCCCCATCTACTGGGCAGTTTGCGCTGTTCCTCTGCAAAATATTATAATTTATCTTTATGAAGTTATGTGTATCAAATAGAAGACGAAATTTTGAAAAAAGGTTGCTCGCCGATTTTGGTAAAGGAGGCATGTAGTGGTCTATATAGTTCAGAAATTTCTGATTTTTCGAGAAAAATCTTTTTCTCTGATAGTCGATGTAATTGGTCGGTATTGAACGATCGGTAATAATGAGGTAAGTGGGCTGCGGATGCGGGTATTCACGCCTATGCTGGTTGATTATTTCTCTGGATATTCTGAAAAATGCGTCAGGTTGCCTTGGTATTGAGATTTGCAGGGTGCCAAATTTAAAGGTAATTTATTGCACAAGTACTGTGCTGTTTCTGAATGAACTGGCCATGCAGTATCATTTTTGAATGTGAATTCCTCTCTACCAGCAGAAAATTTTCAATATATGTTTTTCGACGTTTTGGAAATTTCTAAATTTTCAGATCAAACTGTTTTTGCGAAAAATTACTGGAATCGACTTGAATCGACAAGAAAGCTAGTGCAGTCATTTCTGCAGTGTTTGTTGTCGTGTAGTGGTGGAGATGTTTTCGTAGAAGTGCCATCAATGCGGCTGCTTTCTTGGGTCATCACTATCATGGGCAAAAATAATATGTCAATTTTGGATTCTGTTTATGACAGTGATATTGGCGGCAGAGACGATGCACTGTAAATAACTGCAAAATACGTCGATTTGTGTAGAAAATTGCAAAATTGCGTCGGCTGTTGTTTTTGACCACATGAACGCAGCATGTATGAGCTGTATTTGAACTCTGAAACAAATGCAACTTCTGGTGTTAGAGATGTCGTACAGAATGAGTGATAATGATGTGCTTGTTTTGCAGAAGCGTGTTTTCGTATTTCTTGTTTTACAGCCAAATTCTCATTTGAAGGAGTAAGCTGTAATGAAGTTTGTTTAATTCAATCAGGAATGTCATTTCTGCGTCATTTGCACAAGAATACCTCTGCATGTTGAAATCCAGTGGTTTTGCATTCACTGTACGGTGATAAAACAGTTTCTCATGTTCAGATCAAGTGACAATATTTGAATGGCAATGAACAAAAAGTATTAGTTCTCGGTTTGTTGAATATAATAATTTCTTGAAGTTTTTATTTCATTTTCAGTGTAACACAATTCGCTTGGTTATACGGTCACGGAAAGAAGGCGTTGTCATCAGAAACAAGAACTAATAATAAAGCGATGCACAATTTTTATGTTGCATTATTTGAAAAAAATAACAAGAACTGTGCTTTAAAAAGAGAAAGGTTGTCGACAGTCGGCTGGATTTCACTAATTTGGGCTATTTTTGTAGAGCTGCATCGAATGTGCAAAGAAAAGTGTGAATAAATGTATGTGAGAGGAAAGAAAAAGAAAATGAAAACAATTGCAGAAATGTGAGTAAAATGGAAATGAACTCGCACTTGTATTGAAACAGATTAATTAATGCCTGCTGAATTGAAATGAAATGTAAAAGTAGAAACTGATTTCATAGCGTCGTCGGATTTTGGAAAAACTGAAAACTAAATAATGGAATTGAAAGCAAAACCAACAATAAAGATAAAAGTGAAATTAGGCAAACACATAATAAAATAATACTAACCATCGAAAAGAATGTTTCGTGAGATAATAATAATAATAATAATAATAATTATTATTATTATTATTATTATTATTATTATTGAAATATAGAAAATAAGCTTTCTTTGTATATTCGCGTTTATTGTTTGAGACGAAAACTACGTCGACGCTGCTCGTATCTGGATTCTTTTGGTTTCAAATCTCTGGCCTGTTGACGGCCATTTTTGCCACCGAACAGCAGCAAAAAGTAACGCTTGCAGACAAGCCGATATTTGACACTGAAGAAACTGTAGATGAATATGTTGGCCGATGAATTGATGCCGACAAGTAAGTTGCTAATTTCAACGGATTTCAAATAGAACACCTCCAATGTGTCGTTGTTGTCCAAAAATGCTTCAATGATGTTGTTGATGAAGGCAAGCGAGTTGCAAATCAAGAACATGATCACAATGGCAACCAGCATGAGCGTTGTGCGATTTTCGCGCATCTCGCGACGATCGTCGACGTTGTTGAGCCGAGTGAGCTGGCGCCTCAGGGTGCAAGAATGGCGCAACGATCTGACAATGCAGACGCTGACAATGCTCAACAATATGAACGGTAAGCCGAACATCACAGTGGTGTAGCTGATCATCATGTAGGCGATGTAATAAGTAGGGTTTTGTCTGATTTTCGACGTGATCACGTGCACGGCAGTGGTGTTGAACACGTTCGACCAGCAGGGTGCGGTCTCGATCTCCGCCCAGCGTGGCATGTTGAACAGAAATGCAAAAAAAATCGTACTGTAAAGTACCACTTTCACCTTCTCACTGGTGCACCAACGTTGGGCAACGAACGGGTAGCAGACGCCGAGGAAACGGTGCGTGCTCACCATCAGAGTCATGCCGACGCTCCAGGTTTGACCAATCAAAGCGATCGCGTACGTCCAACGTTGGGTCAAGCAGGCTAAGTTCATCAACTTCAATATGCCGGATTCTTCACTAATTGCCGGCAGCGACAGCATGCAGAACGCACCCAACAATACGATTAAATCGCTCACCGAGAGCGCAATCAAATACCAATTGACCACACTACTGCGCATGCTTCGATGCCGAAATACGGCAATGTTAATCGAATTAGTGATCAAGCCGAACAAAACAATCGGAATCATACAGGATACCCGAATCACAAAACTGAATCTGTCGTAAGGATAATGATTACAACTGTCCATGTTCAAAATTTCCAAGCTCACATTGACGCCTCTTTCTGACTGCATATTACACAACTGATGCTAGACAGATGCTAAAAATAAAAAAAAACTGCTTTCTTTATTTGTTAAATAAAAACAAGAATAACACAAATAACTGAAACAACGATAGTTTCTTCATTATTATTGCTACATTTCATTGCACATACAATCCAATTACAAAGAAAACAATTTGACGGTAATCTAATAAGTAATTGAAATCAAAATCTAAATATCTGCAATCCAATGGAAACAAAATAGAAACACCGCTAATGAATAAACATGGCTATTTTTAAATATTTGCAATAATAATGGTTACGTCAAACAACAACAAGTTTAGAAATATGAATTCAAATTTGTAACATGCTTAATTCCAAGCTGAAAATTTTTATTCCACTTACTCCAACATATTAATGATGATGATTAAAAATGAAAATTCCATAGAAGAGACAATAAGAGACATTTTCTTCCTAATAGAGATAAAATTTCTTTCACAATTTCCTTAAAATTGTTCAATCTTTTTCTTTTATCTCTTTCAAAAGACAAATGAATATACATCAACACACACAGATATGTATGTATCGACATACATATGATGCATATTTACAGAAAAGGGACAACAATGTTTCTGCTCAGCAATTCTGATTACGATTTAAAACATTTATATATTCTCATAAGTTAATTAAAATTTTAATTTAAAAAATGACAAAAAAACAAAATGTATTTCTAAAAGACAATGAAGTGCTAGTGAACAATGAAACTGCGCGGTTTCGATGACGAACTGATGAATAAATGAATATAAACTGATCATATGAAATGTACATAGAAAAAAAATCAATTCGATGAGATCACAGATGAAAAGAAGATAAGTGAAACACTTCCACAAAACAGAAGCAATCAAACAGCACATCCGCTAACGTCAAGTAAGAGATGCAAAACTAGGAAAAAAATGAAACAAAAAGAAACTAAAGTCTTAAGAAGTTCAGCAAATGAAAAAGTAAAATTATTGATGCAATTAATTTAATTTCAAAATGCCCATGAGATGCAAAACTTCCAGACTTTCAAACAAAAATATAACACATCCAGACCAGATCTGCATATGGGAATTGGTTCTGTTCGTTGCTCCCCATATAAATATATTTATATGTTTATTTTCCCATTAAATGCAATATCATTTTTCTTTCTTTCACAATTAATGCAGATCTACTTCTGCAAGACATTACATTCACAAACATGCTATCATGTAGCGGTATGTTGAAAACTCTCCTCCGCTGCTGAATTATTTAAAATAGCCAGGTGAAAAAGTTGGCTGTTGTGAAAGCTGCCAGAATATGATAGACAACTAAACCTGTCAAACTCACTCGAATACAATTTACAATTTTTGAAAATTAGCAAATGAATAAAACTCTAACAAAAATATGAAATCTGAACTTAGGCAAACAAACAAATACAGCATTATTATTATAAAAAAATTATAATTATCTATTGTAAAGAGTGCTGCAGCTGCTTCAGCTGAACTGCATCAGATGCTAGAATGCTTATTACAGTTCCCTATATACAAGTAGTACAAGCAAAACAAACAATAAAAAAAGCATGCGTTGAGAATAAGAAATAAAATGATTTGCTGACTGATTTGGTAAAAACAGCTTGAAAAACATGCAAAATTCATTTTCACGCATTATCAGGTTAAAGAAATTTGCCATGTTAATAATAATTTCAGATATTTTATTAAATTTATCATTATAAAACAATACATCACTGATTAAGACAACTAATAGCACAAATTCATTTATCATATTAATTTCACGCAATATTATAAATAAATAAATTATATATATATATAATGAAGTGTTGTAATTCGAACTTCTCAAATCACACAATTAAATGAATGAATGAGCGCTTGTTGCATTGGCAAACGACAAACGGTATGAATAATTTCTGTTATTGATCGACGGCATGTGTTGCAATTGTAATAGTTTTGAACATAATGCTGAAGGCTGTTCCTTCTTTGTGATCAAATATTGCATTGAAAAAGTTTCAATCGATGCAAAAGTATGTGATTTTTTGGGAGGATGTTCTTTGCAAAGCTGCGTCAACGTGGTGCGCACGTTTCTGACTCGCCGTCAAACAGTTCAACAAGATGGAACCATTCGAGAACATCTCATGGCTAAAAGTTTTCCACTTTTCCAAACTTAATACTCTAACCTAACTGCACACAAGTACGACACATGTCATGATAATTTAATTAAACTGCTAAACAATTACTCGCAAAAATGATAATTAAAGAAAATTTTTTATGAAAAAATTTGGTTGCATTCGTTTTAATCACATAGCATTGCAAATTTTCACACCACTGCAGACAAATTTACGCAGACATGCGAATATACTAACTGCCCTGTTTTTCTGTTATGCTAGATAACCGAACACTGCATTTGCAAAGATACAGAACAAGAATACAATTAACAAGAAACAGAAAATTAAAATTCGAAAGAGATTAGAATGAAAAGAGTAGAAATCATTATTAGCTGACGTGCAGCTGCTTGGAACAAGCATGCGAAACGTTGGAGAAGTTGCAAAAATTGCTCAACTTGAAATGCCCCAATACTTTCCTCCCTTCTGCTCTCGCTGCAATCGCTTGCAACGATATGCCGTTGTGTTTTATGAGAAGTCGAAAAGCAGCTTCTATTTGCAACAAATTAAAGCCAAATTCAGGAAAATTCCAGTGCTCATTTTGTGTGCAATCATGTGAATAAACTTAACAAACGCACACGTACATATATATATATATATCTAATAGATGTGATGCTATGAAGGATAATGCATAAATGATATTAAAATAAGCATTTCATGGTTCAGTTTCCGAATGTGCAACTGTTATCAACTGATCATTTTCTTCATTCAGATTTATCAGCAAATTGTAGAGTTGATAAATAAGTGCCCGCAGCATTGCCATGCAAGTGCACTGACGTTATTTACCAATCTATCCATCTACCTACCTATCATGCTAACGCATGCAGAAGTGAGAATGGAAATTTTGAATATGATAATATTGAAAACAAAAAGAAAGACCATAGCAATAAATAAGATAAAAATGAATAACAGTAATAATAATAATAATAATAATAATAATAATAACAATGCCCCCCCCCCTATTTTTGCTTTTTGCAACAATAAATCAATTTCAACTTGAAATCAATAAATTATCATAAACTTGCCATGGGAAATACAAAATACATTATAATACTGAAAGGGATTATTAAATTAATCGCTTGAAACATGGTGAATATGAATCATTACTCATGCATTCATCTTCTGCAAACAACAACAATGTCAACAAAAGAAAGCCACCAATGAAATAAATATAAATAAATAAATAAATAAATAAAATATATTCATACAACAAAACGCATACAGTATCACAAACATCAGTTAACAATACTGTACAATAATGCAGTGTGTTTGAAGCAAAAAAATAATGCAAAAGTAATTTTTGAACAACAAGCCATTATATACATATATTATATATATATAGTTTGTCAATTTCGCATAGTATTTCAATTAATAAATAGAATGCAAGTTATTTGTAATAAAATGGGAAGAGAAGAATGTTAACAGAAAAATTACACCAAAATTGCAACTATCCAACTGGAAAAGTACAATAGATAACCAGAATACAAAAGATGAAATGAAAATCAAAGCAACAGAATGCTGAATTGCAAACATTTCTCATTAGCAATTGACTATACATTATGTACAGTTAAACTAACTAGCTAGATGATTGAGATGATAAATTTTATTGAAATATCTGATAATATATAAATTAAAATAAACAATACCTGTATAATATGAATATATAAATGTGTGTGTGTGTGTGTGCGCGCGCGCGCGCGCATATATATATATATATATATATACTGTATTTCTTGTGCTTGTATTAAATGTAAAGTGTTAAAATAGTTCATACTTACTTGAATGTTGAAAAGAGATGCAAAACAAAGAATATAGAGAAAAGCAACAGCAAGAAGAAAAACAGAAGAAGAAGATCAGTCGAAAGTTGGTTCAAGGAAAAACTGCTGCGCTTGTCGCTTACGAATGTCAACGATCCAGTGACGATATTGTTCCTTCAGCTGTTTCCAAACGTTCATGTAAGCCAGATGAGCAGATTTCAAATTTTCATAAATTACAGCCCCAAAAGGCGTCTGACTGTTGTTGAGAGGATGCTCAGAGCCTATCAGACGACCAATGCGTAAGCTTTGAATCGCCAACTGACGGCGGCAAACTGCACTACAATGTCCGGCACTGCCGAAACGGCTCCGGCTGAGCTTTGTCGACCCTTGCAAATAACCGTCGACCAAAATTTCAGCTCGACTCAATCCACAAAACCAAACTGAACCTACAATGCAAAAAACCAATTTCAACACCAAAATATTTCTTTAAAAAATATTGCTTTTTTCAAAATTTAAATAACATATTATAATAAAATGAGCAAAACTTGCGATAACTGTACAGCAACAGAATTACGGTAACTGTGTGCTTTTTCCTCTAAGATCGCGTTTATTCATTGCAAATAATAAAATGTTAATTTTGTAAAGAAATAAAATACTTCTAGATACACTAAATGGATAGGTTTGCTTTTACGGTCACCTTTAAAATATTCAGCTAATTTTATAAGAATAATCTTGCAACGTTGCCGTACTCACTGGTCGAGCAAGGCTTGCGTTGCCTCCTAGAAAGAGGCTTTTGTCGACAACTGGAACCACCACTCAGCGAATAATCCTGCATGTCAGAGAAATAAAATTTCGGTTCGTGAAAAGTGTACTCTTGATGATCACTTTGAAAGCCAAAATTTCGTTCCACAATTGCCCGACGAAGAGCAGCCTCTGAATAGGGGCACCTGCAAATTTTATTCTTTTCTGCTACTGGTTGTTTGTTTGTCGTTGATTTTGAATCTCGGATTATTTCACATTCGATATCACAAATATTTGATTAAAATTACATTTACTTTCCCAAAATTACACTGCTCAGGTAAATCGGTTGCAACAGAAAAGCTGACGCCAGACAGCCTTGTATGCCCATTACTGACCACTTCGCTATTTTGTCACTACACGACATCGACAGTGTCGGTTCGCCTAACAAGCAATAATAAATAACGCAAGAAATTACTTTATTTATGCATTTGCTGTTCAGTCAAAAATTTTAATTTAACAAAAAATTCTTCTCGTCATGAAATAAAACTGATAAAAAGAAGATGTAAAGTTGTAAAAAAAAAAAAAAAGAAATAATCAATCAATCCATTTCACAAATCAATAACGGTAATAATTTCATTGATTGTAGTGATGAAAAAGAAAAGCCGATTGATTTTCTCAATAAAATTATTCACATCTGCAACAGAAGATGAAAAAATTATAAAATATAAGCAAACAATATTCCATTCACTACACAGTGACTATATAAAACTGGGCAAAAGTAGAAAGGATTTCAATTTTTTTCGACCAATCACCAATTAATTCACCAATAATTACATATATAATTTTTTATTGAAATTACCAAATTGAAATTCATCACTGCACGACTAATGAGTAAAACTACACACCAGTAAATACTCAAGCAATGTCGTATGGTATAGTATAGTGGTGTAAAGTATCCTAGAGACTAGGCATACAAAATATAGAATAGCACAGCTTAGTTTAGTTCGTATCTAGTTGTAGTATTGGTGAAATTTCTCATCTGTAAAATTAACGCCTGCTTTCTTGATGAAACGCAATTTTGCAATCAGCTTAAAAGAAAGTCTGAGCAATTTGAGAAACACATCTTTTGAGAAACACATCTTCTAATACAAGCGCAGTGATAAAACACTGAACTGACACAACAAACAGTCGATTAAAATTGTCATCGAAAATCACATTCCAACTGATGCATCATCCTTTACTCGGATGTTCTGCCTTTGCCTGGCTTGTTCTACTTTGCACTCGAACAAGCAAGAAGCAAAATCATCAAAATAACATTAATAATTGGATTAAAGTTTAACAAAAATGCAACAGATAAAAAATAATAAAAAAATGCAATCAATCTATCAATGACAACGCTTCTTCACAGTTGTAAAATTTAAAAAAGAAAAACAGCAAACAACAACAACAACAACAATACTAATAATAAATATTATTATTATTATTCTCAAAAAATATAATCCGTACATTGCATGTATGGTGCTGATAACGAGTATGCGATTCGCGTGTGTGTAGTTGTAATATTCCACGTTCAGTGTGTAGTAAAATGTGCTTCATCGATATATTTTATCATTGATTGAAATAGAAGCATGCACACACACACACACGCACGCACACAGATATAGATAAGCAAATAGCAAATTTATTTAAACATATTTGTGGTAAACTAATACACGCAGATGGCCATCACTGGCCAGTGGTCAACGATGAAGCATCATTAGAAACTGAAAACTGCCAACCACTTTAATAATTACTTATTGCGCAAAGCTTCAGGCAAAACCACTACTACCATTTTACCGACAAAGTTGCAATGACAAAATTAATATCAATGCAATGCATGCATGCACAGTTCTTCCATTGATCTAAGCTGAATGCTAAAGGAAAAAAATTTCTCCTCCTCCTCCTCACTCGCTCAACTCAACCTCAACAGTTTTCAACAACAATATGCATGATTAGTCATCATTGTTGTTGACTTGTTTTATTTTCTTCAAT
Organism: Trichinella pseudospiralis; assembly: GCA_001447645.1. NCBI lineage: Eukaryota > Metazoa > Nematoda > Enoplea > Trichinellida > Trichinellidae > Trichinella > Trichinella pseudospiralis. Next base: position 129,719 of record JYDV01000112.1, on the reverse strand, counting down.
TTTCATATTTCAATGTACTATCATAATAATAATAAATAATTACATGTACACACAATTATCCTACGACTACGCGTTGTACAAAATCATCAAACATCCGATTATACACAATTTAACGAATCGAAATTCTACACGAACCTTCATAAAAAAAACCTTGTATGAAAAAAAATGTTGATAACAAAAAAAATTACCAAAATTCCGAATAAATAAGACAATTTTATAAAATGTCGCACAGCATCATCATCATAATTATAATTATTACAGTGCGCAATTGCAAAAAAAAATTCACATATAGAAAATGACGAATCATTTCAACACCGTACATCATAGAGATATTTCATTCTTCTTTTTTTTGTTTCAAAAAAAGAATAAATTTAAAAATACCCTGCTTGACAAATTAAATAAAATTCAAAAAAAAAAAAATACATAAATGATCGCTATTGTAATTTGATGAAAAACAGCGCAGTGAGGAATTATTATTATAAGAAATGTTTTCAATATTTATACAAAAAACAAATAAAAAAATTCTTTTTAAAGAATATCACGATTTGAAAAGAAAATAATACAGGAAAATAACAAAAGAACAGAACAATTCACTTACAATGAAAATACAAAAAATTGACCATAATTCACCTATTATTGGCAGTCACAGCGGATTACCGTAATTGGATTATTGTCGATCTTGATGAATAGTTGAAAGAAATGTATTTTCTTTCATTTATAATTTCACTATCCAGCTCATGATCATAATAATACTATAATAAATATTATGATAGTGGTACTAATAAGCGCACATGAGAAAGCAGTTACACTTTAATAAAACAAAATAAAGATACCTTGAGCAGTATTTTAAACCAGCTTCGCAACTCCATACATGGACATTTATTTTATTGATAAAAATTAACAAACACAGAACAGAGAATTAACATATTGAGAAAATTATTTTTCATCCGTATCAAATATAATGCAAATGCCTTAATTACATCAATAAGCAAAGGTTAAAAATTCATCAATCAAAACAACAAGTGAAAATAATGCTCATCAATGAAGACTGCAAATATCGACAAGATGTCAAATAAATTAGTAAATAAAATAATGCCAAAATTAATTCTCATCTACAAAAGATACGATGTATGAATAGAAATTGCTAACAGAAACGGAGAAACTCATGCAATCAATGGAATAACACCTTCAAAATAATTAATACTTGAGAAATTGCAAATTTCAAACATCTTTCATTTTGTAAAATACAATTTCACTAATTTATTTATTTATTTATTTAATTATTGGATAGTGTTATTATTAAAGATTGTTGTTGAGAAAAAAAATTACCTATGAATTTGCAATCTTTCTACGGTTAAATACAGCATAAAAGTCATCTTCACTCATTGGACATGATGAAACAACATTTTACATATCAATTTAGTTAGAAGAGAAAAATATATAATTATTTTGTCAAAATGCAGTCCAAAACTGAAAATCCAAATCTCATCTTTAAATAAATAAATAAATATATATATAGATGAATAGAAAGAAAATCAGTCAGCTATAACAAACAAAGTTAACATTTGCAAACTATGCAGAATAATCAACGTCAACCTATCACTTCATTTGCCCAAAACAAAATATTCCATCTTTATTATTAGGTTTCATAAATGCGCATTATATTTTCATTTTCTACACACACACACACACACACACACACACACACACACATATATATATATATATATATATATATATACATATTTTTTTTTGCCTTACTCCATCTCTCCCCCCACCCTCTCTCTCTCTCTCTCTTTATCTTGAAATCGCGGGGTAAAATGATCGCGGTGCACGTTTTCAAAAATATAATTTGTAAGTTTAAATGAAAAATTAGATTGCTGGTGGTAGTATGTGGTGAAATCGATGGCGATGAAAAATGAAGGAAGCTGATTAACAGCACAAAGTGCACAATAATCAAGCATGACCGATGTCATGTGCAAAAACTAAATTTAACGTTATGCTAACGTTAAACAAAAAAAAAAACGTTCAACAGATTCAAGAATACCACTTTGCAAACACAGATTGCATGCATAGTTTTCCATAAATGATGATTATCAGCATATATAATAATAATGCTGCTGCTGTTGCTAACTACAGTAGCTATAACTACAAAATCTTCTACCACAGCAGCAGTTCTGGTAGTAATGGTATGTATTGAAAAATTATGTCGCCACTTAGAACAGACAGAAAAATCAATACCTTAAACTAACAAGTTAAGTGCTGCAAATTTAACCAATGCTCCAGTGATTAAATCAATGCTTTTATATATATTTGAAAGTAACGAAAATATAAAAAGAAGAAAACAAATTTATTACAATTATCATTATTATTTACTCTTTTGAACGCAATCATAATTTTTCATTTTTTCAACTAAACAAATGTTCAGTCTTAAAAAGAAAAAAAACAATAGTAATAAATTCCAGCAACAATTATTTAACATAACTTTTCGAATATTTTACAAATTGTTCTTATATTTAAAAGAATACTTATTAATCACAAAAAATATGCTTTGAATAAATGCCATTGCAATTAGTATGAACATTGAAGCTGAAATAATATTTTCATTTTCAACTGAAGTCGGATCATTTAAAAAAAAAAAGAAAAATTTATTCAATCTGATGTATGAATTTTGAAAAAAAGTACTCAACAATATTAATTACAAGATTCTTTTTACCTTAGAATAAAAATCCAAATTTTGAAAAATTACTGCAACGCGCGTGTAATCAGTAGCAGTTAATCACAAATGAATGCATCAAATGTTGCTCAAATTAATAATTATAATTATTCAAATAAACAATAAATAAGATACCCACACGCACACACACACACACACACACACACAAATAAATATGCACATATATATATATATATATATATAATCGTATATGATGTATGTATATGACATATTCATGTAGATATAGCATACCGTTGTAAAAAACATTTTGCTCGTTTTTACTCACAAATCAAGCAAACAACAATTTACAAAATAAAATAAATATAAAATCTGTGAATTAATAGAAAATTTTCAACAACACCGACAACTAAAGATATAAAGAAGAAAGATTGAAAACAGAACAACAGATATACTACATACATCACATCAGCAGAGTAGCAGATGGTATGGCAAATTGGATGGGCAAAATTTTTATTCAAATCAATCAGTAATAAATATACACCGCCAGCTGGTGATTGATAAATTTATCATCACAGTTGCAACTGTTCATTTAATTTTTACAATACTAGCTATTTCAGTTTAGCAAATTGACAAAATTGACCACAAGATCAAAAGTCACAAAAGCAATAAAATAAATACAATGGTTAAAAAGTGAAAATACTTTTTAATGATTCATATTTTCAAATCGCCCATCCTCCGGGAAAATCGCATCACTATTTATTGTGATATTTCCAAATTTTGAATCAAAAAAAAATTCACACTATCCAACATAATAAATAAATAAATAAATAAATAATAACTATTATGTCACAACATATTATTTGCATATGCCAAAGATTTGATTCGAATTGAAATAAACAAATCTTAGTTATCCTAAGTTTGAATATAATATTTTCCAAAAAAAAAAGATATGAAGTAATAAAAATATTACAATTACAAAATGCGATACTGCTTGCATCTTTCTTTACAGTTAAAAAAGGATTAATTCTATCCATCTTATGATCATATCACAATGGTGGATACCGTTTAATTTGAAGAAGAAGAAGAAGAAGAATTTTTCACTTGCTTTAAAATACTTTTCTTCAACGACTTTTCCAACATTATTCAACAAACTTATCATCTCTATATAATGTTCAATAGTTGAACAAGAAAAATTGCTGACAACAGAAAATGCCAGACAAACTGATTGCACTTGTAAATCAATAATTATTGACAACTGATATAATAAAGATCAAGAAGAAAAAAAATTTATTGTCCAAAAGTTCAAAAGACACCATTTTTCTACCTTTTATTGTCTCATCAATTATTAAAATCGCTCTCTCTACATAATCTTACCCTGTTCATATTCATAAGTCATCCTTTGCATCAATTTTTATCAAATCAAATGTATTTTATCGATTATTGATTTATGAAATTTATTTTGAAAAAAAGTAAAGTAAAATTCAGTAATATACTGATTTTCTTCAAATAAAATTTCCAAATGCTGACCAGACCAGTGTTAGCAAATACAATGATATACAAATATTTAATGATAGAAAAGAGAAAAAAATTAACCGCGAAAAAACCCTATCCACTTAAATCAGAGAAGAAGATTTAATGATATCTGAAATGTAAAAAAAAATAGAATAAAGAAATAAAAATTGGGGACGATAGAAATTAGAACAATTTTGCACATTTCAACAAGTACTAAGATGCTGAAGAAATTTTCACATTGCACAAGTCTATTGTTAAAAGCGCCTAATTCAAAAATTCCAATCCGTCACGCAAGTAATGCAAAGAAAGTATGCGCATAATTATAAATATAAAAAGTGAACAAAATTTTCTATCAAAAAAGTATATTAATGTTGATAACAGAAAACAAAACCAACTGAACAACATGAATGAAGAAAAGAAAAATTGAAAATAGAAAAGGTTCGTTGATAATGAAATTATTGTGTGATATATAAAGATATAATTTTACATATTTATACAAATATACGCTTCATTCATCTGCTATTCAAGTAAGTAAATTTAGAAATCACGCTTCACATTTTTCAATGCTAATAAATGCAACAAATATAATCTATTTGTACATTTTTTAAAGATTTTTCTTTTCATACCTACTTCCACCATAATCACTGCTACACACACTCACTACTGCTACTGCTACTGCTACTACTACTACTACTAGTATTACTACTACTACTACTACTATTATTATTATTATTATTATTGTTGCCATTATCAATATTTGATTATTAGTTTTTTTTTAAATCATTATTAAACTTTTCCATTGATAAACAAGATGATAATTAACAATATGTCAATTTCCGTTGCATGAATTGCTCATTCAAACATAAAACTTATTTTCCGATTCTAAATTGAAGTTCAGAAATGTATTTTTATTCAATTAAAAAAAATTTCAATAGTCAAATAATTAGATACAATCAAAATGGGAACATACCTAGATGGCATATATGAAGAAAATGAACCGATGAATGATCAGAAAATATTGAAATTTGAAAATAATCTTCAATAATAATAATAATAATAATAATAATAAGAAAATGAATAAAGATGAAGCTGAAATCAACTACTTGGTCGTTTGAAAGTAAAAATAAAATGTAGTAAAATGTAAAAAAAAATTTCACTCATTAATGAATGCTGCAAAGATTTTTGCCTGTTTGCAAATATGCTCACACGTCATTAAAAAGAAGAAAATGAAAGCACAAATAAATAATTCACAGCACACGATTGGAAGAGAAAAAAATGAAAAATGAGTATAAAATAATAATTTAAAAAAATGCAATAAACAAAAAATAAATGCAAAAATTGGTTACAAAGTGAAAATTTTGAAAAAGAATTCAGATAAAAAAAAATTGAGAAATTCATAAACAGAAATTATTCAAAGCAAAATGCTAACCTTAAAAAAAGCGTCAAAAATAATCGACACGCTAGCAACAACTGACAATAATTCTTCTCTCACCTCTATAACTTGAGGATCAAACAAAAATAACTCACTTTCGATCATGTTAAAATGTGTCACTTTATATAATATGACAAAAATTCACATCATACTTTTACAGCACATGCTTTTTATCATGTTCAACAAGGTTCTCCACAATTCTGAAAGCTACTTTTAATTAATTGTTCAATCTTATTATTATTATTAAATAAAATTATAGAAGAAATTGTTTCAAAACAAAAAAAAATAAAGTAATATTAAATTTAATATTAGCCAATTAATATCAATTTACAATTATTCACATTCACCATTTACAATATCTTGAGTGTTGATAAAGAGGGTAAACTTATATTTTTGGAAAATAAATACATAAATTAGCATCTACAATCCTTATCACATGCATGACGGTAAAATGACTAAGATTAGTTGCAGTTGATTGGTGATATCAATTTATAAGATTGTGATGAATGATTTGGAATAATTGTGCAACAATTCTATAACAATTTCGTTAAAATTAAAATCATATTGCTCAAATAACAGCAACAACAAACACTAAGTCTGCTATTGAAAATTTTGTAAAAATAATTACAGATGAGAAATAAAATTTGAACAATAGCAAATTTTCAACTGAGAATCATTGGAAGTGTTTGTTGCTTTTGTCGATCAGAGAAAAAGAGGAGAGAGAGAGAGAGAGAGAGAGGGAGAAAGAGAGATGATAATGATCGTGCTACCATGGAAAAAGAACTTTAAAATAGTAATAAAAATCTTTCTTCTTCAATTATTATTTTAATATCTAAAAGCGGATGTATTATTTTGATTTGACATTAAGTGGGCAGAATAGCAGTATAAGAAAATAAATAAATAAATAAATAAATAAATGATCGACAGATTGATTTGTTAAAATTTTGCTAATAAATCAACAACAATCTCATCATATTGAACCAACAACCAAATTTGAAATGGTTATAGAAAAAATAATAACTGGCATTTGTTCCGCACACTCAATAATGATAATACTTTTGGTGGCTGTTGTGTCAGCGCTTGCCAGCTTTGAACCAACAATTCCCTTAAGAGCAATTAGCCGTTCCCAATTGGTAAATATTACTTTTCTTCAAACAGATATAAACAAACTATTTCAAACCAACACTTTATCATTAAACCAACATATAGAAGAAAAATAAACAAAATTTCACTTTGAAATTAATGATTAGAAAAATTTTCATTAACAAAAAATGAAATATAATTCAATTAGTGAATTCATTTATATAATATCTTTTTAAAAATGTAATAATTTACTCAATTGATAAAAAAAGAAAAAACATAGAAACAATCAACACTGCAAAGCATCACTTATTGCAGAGATGTTAAAAATTTTTTAAATAGAACAAGAGAAATGTTCTCGAGGAATTTTTATCAACTAATAATTTCCCTTGACGTCAGCATTCAATTGCTTATCAAAAGGTCGTCGCATGGCCATCAGAAAACAAGCAAGGCTTTTTCTTCTTCTATAAGCCGGCAGCTCCCTCAATTATTAAAATGTACAAACTGAGAGAACAAAAATACGATCAAAGAGTGATGGAACGTCTTTGAGAGCAAAAATCATTGCCGACAACAAAAATGTCCGTTCACCGGGCCAAATAAAAACCACCGAAAATGCAGCACACAATGACAAATCTGTTCTTGGTTCGATTTTGAAGAAACGATAAAACAAGCACTCAATAATTACTCATCAAGAATGAATCAAATGCCCATTGCACATCTCGGCTGCATAATGGCCAGTCAAATCACAAGAGAACAAAACCTCAGTCGGCCAATCACATTTTCCATTGTCAATCAAATTCACACTACTAACCAGAGAGAGATTTGAGCCGGAAAGTTGAAAAATCACACGCTACTTATTGGTTTAAAAAGTACAAGAGTAAATTTCTTTCAAATAATAATCAAACCCCTACTTCCTCCTCTTTGTGAAGTCAAAAATTTTTTAATATAAAATTAAAAATAATAATGATCAAATAAATGCACATACACATATTGTACACATACCCCTATGCAGTATCTGTAAGTTTGCAACAACCAGTGCATATTTTCAATTGGAATTAAATTTTCATCAGATTGCAAATTTGATTATTGAAATAATCGAAAATTTTACAAGAAATTTTTTCAATAAATTTCAACAGCAACAATTCAAAATTGCTCTACCCCTCTACAATCCAATCCCCTTCAACAGATTCGAACATTCGTTCAACAGACAATCAAACTGTGCACTCTTTTTCATTAAAATTTCAGTTCAATTTAATATTTAAAAAAATAATTTTAAAAAATGGCCTTGTGAAAATAATTCTTCTACGAATAAAATTTTAAAATTTTACTTTACAAATCATCCTACAGTAAGATGATGTTTTCAGGAGATGGTGGAAGCGTCGTTGATTATCAATCAAAGTCGCATCATTATTGCAAGTGAAGGTTGAAAAAAAAATCAAAAAACAAAAAAGAAATTAACTTTTCAAAATTCCCGAATGAGAATTTTTTCCTATTTTCTTGCTTTTTTTAAAATTTTATTTCAAACCCAATATACAGAATTTCAATAGTCAATTTGAAGAACTAACTAACTCATCTTTTGAACATTATCGCCAAAGCGGTTGATTGCAATTGCAATTGCTTGCACGTTGGCAAATAAACAAAAATTTCCATTCAATAAATAACAAACAAATGAAATAAAATCTCACACGACGACTATACGATTCAAAAAATTATCACCAACACCCCTTTTTCCATATCCACTTGTGAAATTTATCATAAATAAATAAATAAATATATATATATATATATATTGTGAACGCCTTCTTCTTCTTCTTCTTCTTCTTTTCAAACCAAAACAAAACTTTCAATTAAATTAATATCAAAAATATATAAAATGGTCAACTTTTTATAAATACATTTAAAATACAAGGATTAAATACTGTAATCTCGAGTGAAGTGAACTTATCATATGAATGAAAAACAATAACAATTCGCCGATTAAATTTTATTTCTTATAATTTCAATTTTAAATATTATTCCACATATTACATTGCATTACGCATATTACTAACTTTCTACCTGTATGAATGCAAATGGAAAAAGCAAAATAGAAACAGGGTACAAAAATTCATTCTTCGTTGAATCTGCATTATGTATATTAAATTACAAAAATAAAACCAAATATAAAAAAGGAAGAAATTCCAAAAGTAAAAATAAAGAAAAAAATAGAGGAAAAATTCAACTCACGCCATCTTGAAAACTCAATGTAAGCATGAAATTATTGCTCTGGCCAAAGATGCGTAGCAATGAAAATTAAAGCAACGATGGTTATCTATTATTCCGCGCAAATGGAAAGTATAAAATATGACGCCAGTAAGCAGATGTAATCGGTCCGAGACAGAGATGGACTGGTGGAAAATGCACTGCTGGCAAGCTGATCAATAACTATGACGCCGAAGAAAATATTACTCAATAATACATATATACATACATATAGATATAGATATAGATATATGTGTGTGTGCCTTGGAAATGACCAATCAAAATGAAACCTTTCATTGGCTTAAAATTTTATTTTCAACAAATCAAAAAATGATAATCTTCAAAAAATCCCCAAAAAATAAACTGAACAAGAAATAAATCAGAAAATATCTTTCAAAATTATGCAAAACAATTATTTCAGTAAATTCTATTCAACAAAGGCTTAGTAAACAAAAAAAAAACTAACAAGTACATTTAATGAATAAACAAAAAATATTTTAAAATATAAAATTTTCCTCTTTAAGGTTACCTGCTAAAAAAACAAGCTTGTAATTTAAATACTAAAATTAACTTAACAACACGCTCGGCATGATGATGATAATAGAAAATGATGATGAAAAATTAAAAGGAAAAAAAAATTTGTACTTGCCATATTTCTGAGTTAAAGTGAAACAGTAAAGTGAACGGTAGAATTGCATATTTATAACTTCCTAATTTGTTCTTAATCTTTATCGAAACTTCCTTATTTTTTGATGAACATGAACAAAAAAGAAGAAGAAAAATAAGAAGATCAAATTTGCAATTATCACTGTAAAAAATTAGAAAAAAAAATTTTTTTCCTGTTGCAATTTAATGCTTATCAAAAGAAAGAAAAATAATTAAAACATTTACAAATCAGTTATTTCAATTAATGCAATGAAAATATTTTTTTCAAGTTATCAGAAATAATTGCTTCTTCCTTACATACTGTAATTCAAAATTATTTTTTCCAATAAAAAAATGCAACAACTACAACAATTAAAAAAAGAATTACACCTGATATGTAAATCTGAAGAAAAATAATTTGCAAAAATAAGATGATTAACTTATCAAAAGTATAGTATCTTGGACATTTGCATTTCCAAAATACAGTGAAGTGTATTTAAAGTTCACAATAAAACTTGAAGTTGAAAAGTATTATTTTTAAATTAAACAACAATTTCTTAATTTTTTTTGTAATATTTCAATTTGTTCTTTGTAAAACTTATTTACATTCTTCAATATGCAGATATTTAAAATTGAAAATGCTATAATAATATATTCATCATAATCTACAGTAAACTGTACTGCTAAAATTGTATACATTGGAAATTGAACATTTTAAATTTCAAACAATTCACACAGCACAATTAGTTGTAAAATGTGAAAACTGACGCAAGTGAATTTTAAATGCTATCATTATTAAGTTCTATGAAAATACTGAGTGCAATTAATTCTCATACTTCAAGTTGTCATTAAAAGAGAAATTTACAAATTCATAAAAAGTTACTAGAGTAAAAGAAAAAAAAGCACATTCATCAATTCAAAATAACTTATAACTATAATTTAAAAATATTTTTAAATTTACTCAAAAATTTAGTCATATTTAAACGCATACACAAACAGAAGAAAAACTTATTCACAATGAACAAAATGTTTAATATTTTAATTTGATTTAATTAAACAGAAAAATATGAGCACTGCATATGCAAGAGGTGTGGTCATTTGAAGCTGAATAGAAAAATAACATTACGTTTAAGTTGTATATGAATGCAATTAAATGAAATTCTTTCAATTTGAAATGCAATTCTTAGAAAGAAAAGCGAATATATTCTCATTATCTTATGTTTTAAAAAACTGTTTAAATATTCACTGAATAATCAAAAAAGTTATTATTATGTTTCATAATACTGATTTCACTGTTCAATCTATACATATATAGATATATATATATATATATTTATTTATTTATATTTATATTTATTTATTTATTTATATATAATGAACAGAAAAAGTATAGAAGCACTATAACAAAAGTGAACTTTTATATTAATAGTATTGAAACTTCACTTTTATGTTCTATGATGCATTTTTGCAGTCGAATTAACAAGCTGCATTATCAGAATATGCTTTTCTCTCTCTAGAGATAAACAATAATAATAAGCATAAAGAAATAGTCTGTGTATAGAAATGCGCGAATGTGTGTGATCATTGAAGAATTAATAGTTCACTTCTGGGTACGAACAAGTAATTAATTTAAATGCAAATGCAGAAAAGGAAATTCACTTCAAATTCGAAACTACAGCACAACATCAAATGCGTATATATATATATATTTATTTATTTATTTATTTATTTAGGCAACAAGGTTGTTAAAATGAATGCTTGAATATGAAATAATAAACTGAATAATAATCACGATCATGATCTAGAAGATTTTAAATCAACAGCATGGATTTTTATAAAATATAAATTTAAATTAAATAAAATAAAATCCAAATGTATTTGTAAACTTGTAAAAAATTTACCAATTATGTATATACATGTGTGTGTGTGTGTGTGTATGCGTGTATGCGTGCTCGGGTTGATTGAATAAAGCAGAGTTGGTTGAAATATTTAATAAGGATAAAGAAGTACAAATACACAAATGCTAGTCTACGTGGGATTTGCCTACGAAAGATGAGAATAATGAAAAGTAATTTTGCGTGTCAAAAAGTCTGCATTAAACGGTCGCAAGCACGAAACCAACTCTAACAAGTGAAAAAGCACATCGTCAACTAATGCAAACAAAAGCCAAAGCCTCGAAGAGCTTGAAATAACCACAACTGGGAAATCAATACAAAAAATTGCACTCCTTTTACTAAACATTTATAAAAAAGAATAAAGCCTTTCAAAAAAAACACATACATACATGCAAAGACTTACAACTTCTTTGATTAGACAATATTTCCAATAACCATAAATATTGAATATATAAAATTTAAAAAAAAAAGGAAAGGGAAGCTTCTTTTCAATGAATGAATATGGACATACAATTAGCAATACAAGTTCAAAAGTTGTCCGTTTACATGACTCAGTAAAATATTCAAATTACGACAAATTCTATTTGAGAGCACTTTTAAAAATAGTCACCAGCAGAATGACAAAAAATGAAGACTAATTAAGCCAACCGATCATCGGGACTATGTGAACGTTTTGAATTCACTAACATTTTTCCCTTGCTTTCTCAAAAATTTTCATTACATAACTGACCATAAATTTAAATTGCAATGTAATTAAATTAGTTTTTTTTTCATTGAAAATTTTCAATAAATTATATAATAAATAAACCCACAATCATAAATGTAACAATAAACTATACTGCTATTTCATGTATGAGTAAACGTTATCAAACATTTATTAATGAAGCGTTGAAATTTTCAAAAAAAAACTGACAATCTAATGTATAAAATGTATATATATATATATGTATGTATGAATAATGTAGACTAGAAGATAAATTCGTTGAAATAACTTTGCTAATTAGGATCTATTCCTTCAATTCTGTTTACAATGACGTACACTTGAACAAAAGTGAAGCAACTGAAGATGCAAGAACTAAATATGTTACTAATGCAAAGATCAATATAGCTAACGAAGCAAATTTTTATAAATAAATGATCTAGCCTGTAAAATTTTATACACAAAATTTTCTGCAAAGTAAAAATTTCTCTCATAAAGAATAACAATTTAAGCACAACAGTGTATTCTTTTCAGAATGCCTCTAATAACAACATACAAGAAATACATGCAAATTTTTTGAAATAAAATTTGCAATTGATCAACAAACCATTTTTTAACTTTTTATATAAACGTAATGCCTGACGACAAGACAATAAATACACTGAGAAGAATATAAACTCAACTATCAAACTAAATACCACAGCTGTGAATTAATATCAGTATACTCTTGTATAATTGAATTCAAAACGAAATATTACAAACCAAAAATAATCATTGCATTAAAAATATTCAGTTTGTTTCATCTGTCACACGCCAAAACACAGGCTAGCTTTAAAAGAAAGTAGCACATTACACAATATGCATTGCGCACTACGTTTTCAACTTTGTCATATTAATAAATTAATTCCATTACAAGACAAACAAATACAGAACTTAAACTACACTATATGCTAAGCTGAACAGCAAAATGCTTGATTAACCAGTGCAATATATAGAAAGTAAAAAAAAATTGCAAGCTTACCACGTCCAGGCTTTGTTCGAAACTGACCAACAATGTGAAATTTGCTCAACGTCCCATGAGGATCCTGTGGACCTGAGAGTACACATTTGGCGCCGGTGCGAAAAATATCATCGGCGTGCATTGGTCGTAAGCTGTTCATTGCGCTGTTTTCAGCTTCATTAACTGAGAAAATGGACGCATCACCACCTGTAAAATTTTAATTTAATCATAAAAAAATAATAAATAAATAAATAAATAAATGTTATACATGGAGTATGAGTTGCACATAAGTGAAATTTTACACCATCAATCAAACCAATTTTTGAATCAACAAGATAAAAATATTTTGAAACTGAACCAAAATAAACATTTTGAAATTCTTCAAATAAAAATCTAAAATCAATACAAAGTAATTATTATACACAATTGGTGAATTTATTGTACATTTTAAATGATTAAGACAGAAAAAATGCTATCCATACCCAACAAATCCACGCCTTGCGAGCACTTCGGCATGGCTATCATTGATACTGTAACCTAAATGCAAATTTCATTGCATGTATCATACTTAAAATTAGCTACACAAACAGCAAAAAGCGCAATACCATTTTTATCTAGTTGTGATGCACCTAAACATTTCGTTCCTATCCCAAATGACAAAACTTCAACAGATTCTAAAATAGACAACATTATCAGCAATGAACTTATGAAGCAAGAAATTTAATTATTGCTGTTAGACAATACCTCTAGTGGAAAAATTCTAACCGATTTTCATTACTGCAATTGCGCAGTTGTTCAATAGCAGAACTATTACAATTTTTAAAATAATGCAGTTGGATATGAACAATAAGTGAATTAAATGAAGCATTAAATTGAAAGCAATTGCAGTGCATTCCTGCATATAAAAGTATGCAAAATTGTGCCTGAGAAATGGGTACATGTTAATAAGCCGCAGGAAAGAGATAACGCTAGTCAAAAATGTACAATGTTCGTCAAATATTATCTATTTCATTTACAAATGCGTTGTACGTTTATTTAAATTAAGTTGAAAAGTACAATGTACATCCGCGTCCTGCTTTCTGAAAAATGAGAATAAGAAGAAACTACAAATGAGCTTAACGAGTTGAAACTTAACAATTCGTATTAGCTCGGCGAGATGAGTCCTGCTGCTCAAAAGCTACAACACAATTGCATATTGCTACTGCTAAGTACTGAATTAAATAATTGTTCACTTATTTTTTATAGGTAAAAAATAATGTCTAATTTTTTAAATGAAGCATTGAAACTTTTCAGTTTTGTAATGCAAATCAGAAGAAATACAACTTTCAGTTTTAAACTAAGAGAACATACCGTCTGGAAAAGATGCGCAAATTGAAGCAAAATGAGTCCATTCGTCTTCATATTTTGGAAGCCCATTTTGTCCAAATAATTTCACATGATTCAGGGCAGTTGCAAATATTTTCAATTCCATAGTTTAAATTTTGACTTCTGAAAACGTTATGTTTCTTACTGTAAGTATTGATTTTCAGGTAGAGGAATATGCTTGCTTCATCAGTGTTGCTTCAACTTAAAAAATTTATTTCCTACATATTTGCTTGTAAATTTATTTTTAAATGCACAAAACGGTACGTTTCCTTTCATCTGAGCTTTTGGCTTTTTATGAATTAGTGATCTTTGAAGAACAAATTCCCCGTTTCAACATCAGTCAAAGCTGCGTGTTTCAGATGGCACATACCAATTTTAATTGTCATTCTTTAAGTGCTTCTACTCAGGGTTAAGCATAATTTAATTGAATTCAATTAGCATTCAACTTTAACCAGACACAAATCATCACATAAACATATCTTCCATACATATTGGATATTGAATAAGAACATATTGATGGCAATAGCAAAAAATATGATGATAAAATAATAAATTATCCGATAAATATAAAATTAGTTGGCTTTATTTAAAAACAGAAAAACATGCAGAACAAGGAAAAAAGGCACGTTTCCAATGAAACATCATTTAAACGACTAAATACACTGACCGGAAAAAATAAGATCTCTCATTCACAGATCAGTGAAAACAATGCAAAAATAAAAACAATAAAATCAAACAAAAATAGATGTATAAAGACGTATTTTACATAATAATAATAATAATAATAATAATAATAATAATAATAACTTTGGACATATCAGCACCATTTCACAGTTTTGGAAATGGAAAACGATGATAACTTGCATCATTGCATAATGACAAAACCAAAACTTTGTCAAACGTTGTAGTCAGGAGCTATAAGTGATTTCTCTTCAAAAAAAAAAATAATAATAAAAGAAAATATAAAATAATAAGTGTTTAAATATTCTTCATCATCAGCCGGCTGTGGAATTTGCGGACAATTTATCCAGTTGAAAAGAGCTACCAGTGGTGTGCAATTCACTTTCATAACGTGATTCAGTTTTCAATTTCACAAACTGTTTAGCAATTTCATCGTAATGCCTTTGCGACAGAATACGAAGCAATATCAAGCCCGTATCATCTATATATTGACGTCGTCCCAGCTGTACCCAACAAGCACAAGAACCATGTTCAGCAAAGCTGCGCAATTGCAAAACTCCGACTCCAATAAGCCGATCTTCCCTTGCAAAGCAATAATCTTTCGCTTGAAAAATAAGTTCATAATTTTCCAGTTCATCTTCATTTCCCAAAATGCTAAAATAGTTCCAATATCAAAGCATTTGTACATCAGTATACAATTAAAAAAAACAACAACTGAAATTAAACAAGATAAAAAGAAATATCAGATTGAATTGAAAATAATATTCAGCTGCTCTAATATAGACATTATACCATACTAAACATAATATGTAACACACGATCAACTGCCGTTTGATGAACGGAAACAAAATTTTGGTAAATTCAAAAAAGTTGTAAAAAAACTTACAAGTAAAAAACTTCATTAAATTTTGGAGCCCAGTTGTTCGTTTTCGTTTTTGTGGCAAATTTTCGTTTCTTGTCCGCTTGGTTCGGTCCTACTATGTGCACTTCAATAAACGGACGAAAAACTCCAGTTGTCTGCCATCTTAAATCATTCGCAGCCAATACTGAAAAAGTAATTTTGTTTAAAATTATTGCAAAAAAATTATTAAATAATAAATGAATACTTTTCACAGTGACTTTGTGCTCTCCTGTTCCTGGATGGGTGAACAGATCAACTTGTACACTTACTTCACCTACAGGTTCCTCTTGGGATGGAGAATCTGAAGTGAAAAAAAAAAATTAAAATCAAAACCGTTTATTAAAAAAATGATAAAATCTGCTTTTTGTTGACCATATTGACCTTGTTCTTTTTGAAGTGCGATGAACGTTTTGATCAACTGATCAGTTGTTTGCGTGTACAAAGATAAAGCATATTTCAGACTCTGATATTCAGCTGATTTTTCAAGAAAACTTTTCTTCAAACCGCTTCCACCAGCATGAAAGTAACTTTTCACAGTGTCAAGTGACGCATCCAAAACGGTGCACTGTTTTGGAGTTAAACTACGATCAGATTCTCGAGCAAGATCCTATTGATCAAATTTATCAAATCAAATTAAAACACCATTTCTCCCAGCAAAGCGGATTCGATCATCACTTACCATCACCTCTTTTACTGAAGATATATTTTTCACTTCTTTCAAATGATTGGAAAGCAGTTTAGACATATCCCCTATTTTGGCATTGGGAAGCTGCTTGAGTAGCTAAAATGTTGAAAATGACAAGAAATTTGCAACGAGAAAAGAAATTCAGCAATACTAACATTTCGATCAGGAAAGACTGGAAGCACTACCAGCTTCTCCATGCAGCTAATGGTAATTCGCCATAATTCCTTGAAAGCATCATTTTATATCATTTCTGATAATTCGGTTTCTTTAGAGAACAAAGAATCGCTTTTTGTACCTTTAACAACTTCTTCAACACAGTCTTCTCACACTGCTGAGCATATTGAGTCAAGGAAACATCAAGCAAATCCATCAATGGCTCGAGAATTAAATCTGCTTCGGCGGTGACTTGCGACTTTTGAACTTGACCACCACCTTTCACCCTCATCAACAAATTTCCCAATTTTACCGTCGAATCATAAATATTACTTTCCAGGCTACAGCACAATTTTATTTGATCTTAATTGATTGATTTAAAAAGAAAAACTAACCTTGCAGCAAACACATGCGTTAAACCTTCCAATACGTTGTTCAATTTCGATTGCAATCCTTTGAGCACTTGTTGAGCGTCTTGATCTAACATAGCACCACCCATACTTTCGTACATTTTTTCCAATTGAACACGCAACTGTTGGACGTTGTTCATCAAAATGCAAGCCTTAAATTAAAAATAAATCAAAAACAAAAAATTCTCAAACTTGTTTCAAATGAAATTTTACCAATTTTTCATTGCCAACGTAGCGACTAAAATCCTTCTGTACCATGTCAGCGTATGCAAGTAACACTTTGTTAACAGTCTAAAAATATTCATTAAACTAAAATAAGTAAACACCGCATAAAATAAAACCAAATATATAGATATATACCTTTGAAAAGCGCTTCATCATGTCACCGTAAACATCTGGATCAGGACAATCCATTTTACGAAGTACGTCAAGGCCCTGATTTAGCTGGGTAAAAACATCAACAACAGAATTGCTAAACAGTGTATGCTCACTGCTTTGCGGATACTGAAATTGAATTTGATTTGAAATTTATAAATTATTCAGTTGTGCATTGTTATTATTATCATCACATACATTATCTTTTTTATCTCGTTCAAAAGCACCGCGTAAAAAGTCCATCGAAATTTCATCGTTTTCATTTAACCATTGCATTACAAACGGAATAAACCACCTACAAGTAAAGCAAACATAATACTAAACAATTACTGATGCAATAGTGAACAATTCATACACTGGAAATTCTGGTATTGTTCCTTTGTAAGGTGGAATGTCAGAAACGTAATTATTGTAAAACCATTTAACTTTGAAATACAAATTCATGTAGTCAGAACTTTTGCATTTTCTTTGTTCCGAATGCTCTGAAACGTGCACAATTCGAATTCGAATTAGTCATTCACAACAAAATAAAACACTGAGAGAGATAAACAATAAAAATAAAATTAAATATATTTGCAGAAAATTTACACTAAAATTCAGAAATAAAAATTTAAATCTAAATTTCTACAACGTACAAACCTTCCAAAGCAAGCTTAAGATCGATTGTATACTGACTCCACATTGTTGCAGCGCTCAACTGGCCGATATTTAACTCTTGCGGAAATCTGTAACATTGAAAAATAGTTTCCAATAAACAGATGAATAAGATTAAATTTTCAATCATAAATTATTTATTCTTCGTACTGATTTAAAACTGGTGTGTAAATGTTTCTGTCTTCTTCAATGACTGAAATCATCAAAGCGATCATCTTATGCCAAAATTCAACTGAATCTGTCGATGGTCCAACAAGTTCTGGATTTGTAGTTAAAGCTTGATTTCCTTCAAATTCACGCTAAACCGCAAAATATGAAAATGTGGGCAAATGTTGAAAATATGAAACAAATGCAAACATGCAAATAAAATGCCAAACCTGGAACAGTTCGTAACAGTTTTCAAACAAAAATTGGTATGTTGACTTAATGCAAGCTGTAGCACATTCACGAACGACGGTTGACGCCCTTGGTGGACTAGTAAGTTCCAATACCTAAAATATTATTAAAAGTTTCTTTTTATTCAATTTCCATTCACTTCCTTTACACAAAAATGAGCAAAACGTGAAAAAATCGTTTTAAAATAGCAAAAACAATTTCAAATACTTTATCTGCAGCTGTGTGTATTGATTGTAAAGAAAAAAAACTGAAATATATAAAAATGGTTTGCATACTTTCATCCGAAAAAAAGTAATGGAAGTGAGCAAGTCAACGGTAGACTTTAAATCTTGCAGTTTTCCAGCGTTCGAGGCAGGAAAGTTATTCTGAAAAACAAAAAATTACACATTCACATTACCATACTAACATCCTGCTATAATCATACCCTGTACATTGATATGTCAATTCTGAGTGAATTGTGAAGTTGATCTAAAAGTTTTACAAATCGATCTTTCCCAAAATTAGATGCAGCAAATCTGTCTGAGGCGGAAACGGCGGAAGTGGCCGTCGTATGAGCATAATAAGCATTTATGTTGGCTAACAGTGTACTGATCACAGCAGGCACACCTTGACACATATATTTCGTACAAAGACAAGCAAAATGAATCATAGCTTGGTAAATGGATTCAATTCCATAACGCATTGCAAATTCATCAACAATTTCTTGGCCAATTTCATCAAAATATACTTTCCATGATTCGTCCTGAATACGATTTCATGAAGAATATATAAATTTATTTATTTATTTATTTATGAGGATCATATCGAGCAATTCAATTAATGAATTGCAATTCATTCCTCAGCATTACATTTCACACAGCAATGTTAAATGCATGTCATGAAAAATAAAAGAAAGACATATCTTGTAAATAATATTATGTTCCGTCAAATTTTCGATACACGCAAGCAAAAAGATTATATAAAATTTCAATTCACTATATGTATAGATTATATAATTTCAGATTCTTACCCCTCTGGCGTCAGGTAACTTCAATTGGCCCATTTCTTTTGAACAATAATAGTTGAAAATATGCTCATGAAGACAAGTATACTGATCGTGATATGGAGCCACTTTTTCTTCGCCTTTTATTTCCACATTAATTTGAAGTCGTATCGCGCCACTTACAGCTGACTTATCAGTTCGTTTTTCTGCAAAAGTAAAAAAAAATATACATAAACTTTTAATTTCCAAGCCATGCATTAAAATTGTACTTACAAAACTAACATAATATATTACAATATTAAATGAAGTGAAAATCAAAAATTCGCACCTAAATTGTACCAAACATCCATCTCTCCACTGAGAGTTCGCACTTCAATAATAGTTTGACCCAAGAAATCATCTGATTCCCGAGTTAACTTTTGCCTAAGCTTGCTTTTCAAATCATTATCTTCATCCCTGAAACACAAATTCAACTGAAAGCAAGAAGCTGAACAAATGCAATGTTTACAAGCTTACCAAACTCGTACTTTCACTCGATCAGTAGAATTATGACATTCACTGAAAAAAATCAGAATTTTATAATAGTAAAAAAAACAAAGCATTGATTTTCATAAAAATTTTTTTACAAGTAAAATTTTTCACTCCAAAATGGATTCAATTCTTGATGAATAGTTCTGGTGCGTTTTTTCACCTTACCAACCTGCACCGTTACGTAAGGATCACTTTTACCCGTTTTGTCTTTTGCACTGAGGCCTTGAGCACATATGACTACAATTAAAACATATCATATTAACTGTAATATTGAACAAACCATAATATAATCACAAAAATGAAAAAAAACAAAAAGAAAAACATTAAAATCACCAGTTATGGCAATTTTAGCAGACCATTTGGCAGTTCCCTCTAAAATGCACTGTTTCACTTGTTTCATTGCTTCGTGATGCATCTTTTTATCCACGTCAAAAACACGCCTATAAGCAAAATGTACTGTTATTAAAATGTGATTTCATCACTGTACCTTATTGATAATTTGATTCATTATTTATTCACTGATCAAACATAATAACATACTCACAATGCCTAACAGACAATATATATAATATGAGTAGACAAAAAGTTATTGTTAAATATGTTATGTGATTAATTAATTTTCTTATTAAAAATTCACATTTTTGAAAAAATTAAAACATAATGCTGTTGAAGTATTCATCATTCACGCATACCGAATATATTCAAAAACTTCAGCTTTGTTTCGTTCTTGAATTTTCATGCGATCTTTCATTGCGGAAATAATACTCTGAGCACGATCACCACTACCGCTATGTTTGCTACTCTTTTCAGCTGCCCCTTAATTAATAATAAAATAAAAAACAAAAGAATTAACTTATATTATCATATTGAATATTTTCTGTAAAATACTTTGCAAACAATCAGCGCTGAGCAAATCTTTGCATTTTTCGTGACACTTCACACCACATTCTGAACAACGCAATCCTTGCCTAGCCAAACCCCAGAGCAAACCTTCACATTCGTAACAATACGTAGGTGACGTGGCAGTCCAGACTTGAAAATTGTGTGGCGTCGAAACAGAGATAGGATATATCAAAGCTTGAAGCGTTTTCCGATAGACACGCATTTTCTAAAAAAAAAAGTAAAAAATAATAATCATCACCATAATTCGTGAATCCAAATTAAAATTACCAACTCTTCATTTCCAAATGTTGTGCAAGCTGCACTAGCCAAGCCTGCTTGAGCTCTTTTTGTTGCCATTGTCTAAATGGAATGCAAATGCGCTGAACTGCATAAATTTACAAACAGCCAAGCAAGCACAATCAGTGCACGCATTCAGCGGCACTTCTAACTAACCAAAAAGCTACGGGGTAAAAACTATTAATCGCAAATTAATCTGACATTTCAAACACATTGCGCTTTTCATTAACAAATAAAAGCAAAGGTTAAATTAAAGTACGTGCAACTGATAAAATAAATTAACATAAAAAAAAATTTTAAATAAAAAACAAATAACTCAAACTCAAAGCATAATGCGAAGGGTAAAATTTTCAGGCTAACTACCAGGGAATTCAACTACTTCAACTAGGGAAGACAAGCTTAACACAGAACAACAAATAACATACGGTTACTTGAGAAAGTTTACCTTCAGCACCTAGAATGAATGAACAGAATAAGAGTAGAATAATTTAATATGAACAATTATGTAATAAAATAAACTGAAATAAAATAAAACAAAATAAACAGCCCCCGCCCCTCCTTTACAACCCCTGAATGGTGTTTCATTAACAAATACTTACCAGTTCACTGACTAGAGGCACAGATTTTTTCTTCAACAGTGCAATATTAGGCATGGCATCAATGCTTGTGTAAAAGTCGTATGTTTTCGGACTGCTTTCCAAAAATGATTCCTGAAACATGCTCACATTTTTTTTAAATGAGACATTGTTATTTTAACTTATAAAATGGTGCAGTGATTGGGTGTACTTTTGGTCCTAGTTGTTCGCAAATTCTTCGAAATGCAGTCACCCACCGCTTTTTCGCGTTTGACATTTCCTGATTCACTGACGGTATATTAATTTCACTTCCATTCAGTGCTTGTAAGCAAGTGTCTTCAGATGGTTTACTAGCAGAGGTGTCGTTGGTGACGGAATCAAACGGTCGAACAGATGTAGACTGTTCAACCGTGGAGTTGATCACAGAAGAAGCGGTATTTACTAACCCGTCACAAGGCTGCTGTTTAAGAACACTGGATTCATCTTTGGAGCCGAACCCCGTTTTCACTGTATGCGTAGAGGCGCTTTCCAACGACGTCTGCGGTGACACCATCGGATGACTGTCGGAACATTTGCTGAAATACAATTTTCACAACATGAATTCATTTTATAATACAAATACAAATCTGCTACTAAAATGCAATATAAAAAATTCAAAAAAAATTAATTAAATTCATTAAAACATTTTATGTTCAATTTTCTTTCACTCGTAAGGCAGTGGAACTTTGATATCACTAAAGATTCATTCGTTCGTTGAACTTGACATGAACATTCAGACAATTTTTAACCAATCGCATTTTCCAATAAAATCAAACAATTGCACGTTTATTTTGCTTTTAAAATAAGTCACTGATTTTAAAAAAAATATCGAAAAATCTAATGATCACTCCATCTGATGACCATGTAAATTTCACGAAAAAAAATGTGTTAAAGAGAAGCGAATTAACAATTTCTTCTTTCACCAAGAAATCGATCGCAGTACAAACGTATATTCAGGCCAATCCAAACGGTAGACAAAAGACACATAACATACACATAAGATGACCAAAATTCATTCTGATCGTCATACCGTTCAATCACAATATGTAATAAGCAAAAGGAGAGATTTCAAAAAACAATGTAAAATAATACCTGCTTTTCATCATTACTGTATTGAATGCAAGTAATATTCTTAGTTTCAATTATTTTCGTATTTTGATCAAAAAATTCAATGCATATAAACATATGTATAAAAATAATTTTTCAACAATAAAAATGTTTTTTTCTACGAAGCCCACTTTCTGAATTATTTCTGTCTCGAAGATGCCATATTATTGCCCCTTAGCAAAAATAATAACTAATGTCAAAATATTTTTGTAAATAAAAGAACAAAGATAATTCTGAATCTTTCAAGATATCTGTTGTATAAGTAATTATTAAAAAAAAATAAGAAACCCCTTTAATAGATTAGTGATGATATGAAAATGTATGCAATCAAACATGTAAAGGCTAAATAGCATACGGATATTGCTCACTTAATAATAAATAAGCAGGATGTTTAGATGAAGAATATAAAATAATGAAATAGTAAATAAATAAGTAAATATATGTATTGTTGGTTACACGACAGTTATGTCATTGATTTTTAATTCTAATTGAAATTTTTACGTCAGTGACATTTGAATAAGTCAAAATTCAGCGCATCATTGAATAACAATCAAACTATACCAACTGGCAAAAGTTGATAAGAAAACTCGCTGATGAATGATGACAACACAAGTCACCAGTAAGAAACGTCCAGTGAAAGCTTGGATCAATAGTTTTTCATTCGGTCATCATTGTTCCAAGAAAATCTTCTGTCAACGCGAATGCATCTTATACAACATTCACGTCTGAGGCAAATCTGCTACACTTTCAAGCAAAGCAGTGCAAAAATTGGTCAATAACTGTCGGTTAATTCAAAGCAAAATAAGAAACAGCGAAGAAATTCATAATAGAAAAGAGCAATTGCATTTGACAAAACCACCGTCAACCATTTAAAATACACACAACCTCAACGGGATGATGGTAAAAATTTCAAAGGAGATATTTTGAAAAAGTTCTCAGCAAACAAATTCATCAGTTGCAAAAAGCAATTTGATCATTTGGATTTTATGTAAAATTCAACGATAATTCTACCGTTTCTCATGATCATAGCATCTCTTATGCAGAATTCAAACATGAAACTTATATCTCAAAGTAGAAAAAAACAAAAATGCAAAACTCACCTTTTCAACAAGGTACCAAAATTTTGCTGTGACGACATACTTGATGAATTGGAACCTTTGCGTGAGATGGAATTTCTGCAGATTGAGTCGCCAAAAGAGTCCGAATAAATGCCATGGCTAAATAAATATTATTTTCACGTCGTTGCACTTGATAAATTAATAATGCCACAAAAATATCATATTTTCCAACTTCATAAAAACATAACTCGTGCAATGCAAAGCATGTCAAGGCGCCATTCACAAAGCAAGGTCAAAGCTTGCAAAAAGCACAAAGGCGTGGTCTCTCTGTTTTAGCAACACTTTTTCAAATTACAAACCAATTAATATCATCTTGCTACGCAACATCTTTCAAACTTGCTGAATATTTAAGTTCAATTTAACAATTATAACTTATTTATTTAGATTTTTATTCATAATTTAACAATAACATGAATCAAAATAAACAAAAGTTAAACATTTGTTTTAATGATTTATGAGATTATTTATAATATATATATATATATTACTTTGTGAACAACGATCACTAAAGATGATTCAATAAATGATTACAGAATGCATTACAAATATGGCAGGATAATTCAGATGCAAATTTAACACTACTATCAACCATAACAGCAAATTAAAATCAAACAGAGCGTAAATATACAACAATATATATAAATTATTTTTTGTGAAAATAATTTATGCAAAATGAAAAGAAAGCAACAAATTATTCCTCAAAAATATTGATAAAACATGTCATGAATGCAGCTAACAAGCGAACATAAAAAAACAGGATACATATCCTGAATCATCTGCTGTACAAAAACCTGTAAAATTCTGCTGAATCTGTACATATTCACAACTGTAAATAATTAAACACCCTCATTCGGTTAAATCAAATTATGCAGTAGACACAAAATAAAAGCACTAGATTTAAAAAATTAAACATGAATGAAAAAATTGCTTACATTAACCATTTGCAATAATGAAAGTATTCACACAGTTTATTGATTATTTTGTCACTTTTGATAACCATTAAACAAGCATTAATTAAATTAAAAATGACTGAACCATTTAGTCCTATAAAACTAAACAGCCAGTGTAATTAGTGAATAATACAACACATATAGATAGATACATAATTATGAATAAATAAAAAAAGAACTCTAAGTACTGTAAAGAAATTAAAAGTTTAAAATTAAAATAAAATCAGCAGCTGCGTCAGAGCTTCGTGCAAAGTAAAAAAGCAAAGAAACAGTTAAAAGATCAAAAATAAAATTGTTCGAATGCTAAGTAACAATAACAGGCAACTGAAATGTTACCTCAAATTACACGGCTTGTCTACAAAGAAATCGTCATCCCAAACAGTCGCTTTTTTACTCCGATGCCTGTCAAAATGAAATTATCAAACCAATGTTTCTTGCTTTTTTTACAAAAACTGAATATACATACGATATTTACTCTACAGCTTAATTTATATGCTTACACTCAATAATGAATAAGCAAATTTCACTAAATTCAGTTCTTTCGTCTAATGTCAACTCCTTCAAATTTATATATTATTTTTAAAAAAATACAAAAGAACAGAAATGATTATTACACCTCGAGTATAGAGTAGAAAAATAAAATAAAATAAGCATAACAAGAGAGCAAACAAAAAAAGAGGATTTATTAATCGTAATTTTAAAATATATTTACTTGAAAAAGGATTTTAAAAATTTTCTAACTTTTACTGTATAAAAAACAGCAATCAGTGTTGTTTCATATGTAAAAAGCACAAAATATTTTACTTATACTATACATATAAACAATATAAATAATAAATTTTAGTACATAGAGTAATATTAATGCTTAATATTAGCTATTTGTGCCGAGTTGTTAAATATCATTTCATCCGTTTCGGGAATGAAAACTTCATACCCTTATTTTGAAATAAATGTACAAACAAAAATTTATACCTATATTTATGTTGCAATAAAAGTTTAAGGTCCTCTACATTTTTTCATTTCACAAAAATAATAAATAAATACTCCATCCTGGCAACAATTTCAACCATAAAAAGCCCAAGATTATTGTTTAAGAATATATATTTGTTTAATATTTAAATAACCATGTTAAATATATTTAACTGCTATAAATCATGTCTATCAAAAATCAAAAGCAGTATAAGCAACAGCAGTTATAACGTACTTTAAACATATTCATAGTGAAAATGATAATTAACTTATTTTAATAAAAAAAATAAACATAAAAAAGCGTAAGATAATTATTTGAGAAAAAAACGCAAAAAAAGAAGTTATGGCAGCTGGCTAATTTTAATTTTGAACATGGAGATTGTATGTAGAAAAAAAAATTTGTCTAGTCTACTATAATAATTGCTCAATTGTTCCGAAAAAAATAAAAATAATTAAAATTATCTTTATCAAGTAAAAATAAATTAATAAATAAAGCAAATAATAAGTGTAATATACAACTTACCTATCGTTAGGCCTACTGTTGTAAAACAGAGGTTCTGAATCGCTGCAAGGGGACATATGATCTGACACTTCGTGCTCTGATGAATAAGTTCTAAGAAAAGAAAAACAAGTTTATGACAATATTATTTATGAAAATTTAAAAATAAAATGTACTACTACAAGATGTTATTTCACCTGGTACAAGGTTATTTATTGTGCACTTGTTGATTGGCATTTATATATGCATTAAAACATTGAAAAATGACCAAAAAATAAAAGCAACTCATTTACGTGATTAAAAATTTTTTAATTAAAAATCGTTTCAACAATCAAATTCTCTTTTGACATTAAAATTGCTTTTGCATTGATAAAAAATAAAATAAGAAATTTTGGTTTTCATTTCCTTCAATGTCCTTTTTCTTTTCCTTGTAACAAAATCTGATTACAGTTTTAAAAATATGAAAAGGAAATAAATTGGATTAAATTCAATGAAAAAAAAATTCCAAATATCCATCCAAGTTAGCTAGTTGGCCAGTTTTTCATCTCTGTACAAAATCACCATCTCATCCTCACCCATTTCCTCTACCCCTCACCCTACCCCTTTCCCCAAGATGAACAGCAGTCTTTCAAGCAATGAAAGTAAATTTAAAATATATCCATTGGAAGTGACAATCAATTTTCAATCAGAAAAATTCAATCATCCAAACAAAACGTCAGCGCCATGCAAAGTTGTTGATTAAATGAGATATTATTTCATAAAAGTTAAAGGGATAAAATAAAAATTAGTGACCAAAATTTTGAACACTTTAAAATGATTTATTTATACAAGTTGTATCGAAGAGTGAGAAAGTTTGACTAGTGAAAAGATGAACAACAGTCAGAAATAAAGAAATGAAAATAAAATGAAATAAATGGAATAACATTTTGAAAATTTTTAAAAACTATTAATATTTGAACATTTGGAACAAAAAACATTCAGCAGTGGTTTGTCAAAAACAAATCAAAGCTATTTAAGGTAAAAATTGAGTGATAAAAGAATTATCAGTATAATATTAACCGTTCATATTGCTTAATGTGAAATAACATCAAAACAGAATTGGCAAGTAAATTGTTACACTAAAGCTGTAAGTGTGCAATCAATGTTCCATCGTTGGAGGAGAACAATTTCTTGGAACTGAATTGTTCCAGTCCAACTGTTGGCAAAAGACAAAATTGTCAAGCAGATATTAAATTGAAAAAAGAACAACAAAATAAATACAAAGCTAGCCACAATTGAACAGCGCATAATAAAGCAGATACCAAAATCGATCACAGTCAACCTATATCATCACATCAACCAACTGGCTGTTAACAATTTCGTTAACATCAAAAAAGGTTCATTAAAATAATATCCTATATAAAACTATTTCTCTTATTTGTTTATTTATTTATTTATTTATTATCATATATTATACTTGATTGATTATAAAAGAAATCTGCTCAAAGTATTAATAATAGACAAGCATTTTTTACGACATTGTAGAAATAACTAATTTTGTAAATGATCATTCGCAAAATTAAGAACAAAGAAAAAAGATTCTGCCGTGATTACTGATGTTGAAGAATTAAATTATGAATGAACGTTGATTTAAATAAGAAAATGTTTCAAAATTGAATATTATTTTAATAAAAGTATTTTTCATTTTATTTTACCAGCTCAGAAAATGGAACATTTCCAAAAGAATTGTCATGAATTTTCTCTTACCTCTCTTTGCTTGCTCTGAGATTGGCACGCCGTTTAGCTGCAGTGTTCACTTCTGGATGGCAGTTTTTACTGTCGAAGTTATTTGGCTTGTCATTTGCATGGCAAGAATTATCATGAACATCGGTGGAGTTGTAATTCACTCTTGAAACTGAGCTCGGACTTTGAGGTTCACCCAAATGTTGTTCGTCGTAATACTGATATTCAAATGACGACTGCTCTTCAGCGTTCTTATTTGAGCTCGTTGCATAATCTCGCTCATCTTCCAAAGACATCTACAACACGTTGAATAAGAGACAATAATTTCGTGAAGATATTTAAAAAAAAAAAAGAAATTCATTGATGCGCAGGCAAGGAAAAAAAACCCTTTTCCCTACTCTGACTGAAGAAGGCTGTTCGGCGTTGTCGGTGGATTTGCAGCAGGTCCGAAGATGGCTACCAAACTGATGCGCTGAAGAATTGTTCAAATGCACAGGAAAGGAAATATCAGACGTATAATCGCTATCTTCAGATATCCCAGCTGTAAGAGTATGATAAAAAAAATCTCACAAACAGACACTTCAAAGCGGATCAAAATTATTCTCCATCTGTAGTTGAAAAAAATACTATACTGGATACTATCTATACTTTTGACAACAACCCGACAACTACAACTAATATCGGCAACTAAATAGGCTCTCTAGATCGAGATGCTTTTTCAATGTAAGCAATATGCTGCAAATTAACAACGATAAAATAAACTGACAAACAAGAACGAATAATAAAATCGCAGTTCGATAGCAATCGTCTGCAATAGATCAAAATATAAGGAACCATTTACTACTACTGAACAACAATTCTCTCTGTCGGTAAATCATTCAATACTTATGAAATGAAAAAAACAAAGAAAACAATAAAAAAACAAATAAATCCATTTTTCAATTTAACTGTCAAGAAGAGAAATACGATATTCTCAATTCAACTGACAAATGATTCGGGGTGAAATTTATTAAAATTTCTTCATTCAATAAATAAATTTCTTCATTTCTTTTTTTGACAAATCAAATTGGTAAATTGTAAATTCTTGTAGACTTTTCGCCTTTTTAATCTGATGCAAAATAATGTCAAATGAAGTTTTATGTGAAAAATAATTTTCAACAAAATACCCTAAATTGCACCATAATTTATTTCCCGCAAATAATAATTCACACCCTTCTTATAAACTATTATATTATTATTGCTGTTGTGAGAAAAATAAAAATAATAATAAATTCAAACTCTTACATCGATTAAATTGAGCTCGTTTCATTTGCAGCTGTGCAGTGGAAATCTGAAAATAGAAAAAAAATTAAATTCTAAAAACAAAATGTAATATAATAAAAGCATCAAAAAACACCAAAATTCAAATGCTCTAATGCTACCATTGTTCAGTTGTATTTGTACATTTGAAACAAATATGAACAATAGTTCGATTTCATTAAAAAAAAAGTAATGTACTGTCTACAGTAAGACTTAAAATTAAAAAAATGTTTAAGTGCAAATAACAGTCAGAAAATAACAGAACTTTGAAATGATAAAAATTAATCATCAAAAGGTAATACTTCACTGGAGAAATGAATGCTCATCATTTTGCAATCACTGCCAGCAGCAAGTAATTAATAAAATGGAAAGTAAAAATAAAAATTATTAACTAACCGTTCCCTGAATACGACAGTTCATAATTTGGTAACTTTGATAAATAATGGCCTCGTGATAATAGCAAAATGGACAAATATAAGAATATGACATATAAGAAATGTTTTTAAAAATTAAATCAAATTAAAAGTAATTGTGCAGAAATATTTCCCGATCTTCTGCTTATATCATTGTAAATAATTCTGAAATTTCTGTTTCCAAATCTGAAATATTTCTGAATACTTGTTTCTGAAAATGCACCTTCACTGGTTATAAATTATCCATATATATATATATATATATATATATATATATATATATATGAATAATTTAATTTTTTACATATTTATATAAGAAATCAAAATATATGTACCCACCTGATTCGTTTTCATGCATATTTTACAAGTCATTGACAATGATGCAAACAATAGCTTTTTCAAAGACCAATAACAAGTCGATATAGAAAATTGCAAACAAAAAGAACAACAAGAAATAAAATTTAAATGGTCTAGCAATTGAATTTATAAATATAGGAGGAAATGTACTTCGTTTTAGACATTATCTTGATAAAAAAAATCACCTTATACGAGACTTGATTTATACAATTCTTAACAATTATAATTCATGGTTCAACTTAAATAAATTTAAAATTACAAATTAAATTTATATTGCAACAACGCACAAAACCAATCAATGCTATTATGAAATTATTCAAATAACTGCTATTTCTGATAAGTTAACAATGCAAATAATCAATTCATTAATCAAGCAAAAATAAATAAATAGCATACCTCTTCGTCCATTCGATTTAAAGCTTCTAATTTTTGTTGCAGTATCTGAGCTTCTTCATCGTTGAACTCTCAAATTGAATTGAATTATTTACAAATTTAAAAAAATGAAAATGCTAGAAAATCACCTAAAGGAAGTTCAAAACGAACATCGGCAAGCAATAAATGTGAAGTTTGTCCTCGATGACCGACAACTTCACCATTTTTCGTTTCTACCTCAGAAAACAACTGCAACCATTTTCCAGTACCAGCCTGTAATAAATTTATTAATTGAAACAAAAATCCCCAAAATTTATCAATTCATTCATCGACAAACTTCTATGAATTTTTCCAAATACACAATTCATACAATCAAATAAAATAATATTCAATCTTTGTACATTTGAAGAAAAAAATATTGATATTTTTATATTTCTTTATACTGACTTAATTCATTTGTTTATTAATTAAAATTATTGCTTTACATTTTCAAATGTCACGTCGGACAAAAAAATAAAATCCAATTTTGTACTGACTGTAAAATTATAATATCAATAAAAGACACAATACAGTATAATTGATTAGCAAAAAACAAAAACAGAAACATATTCGCCGAACAGATTCAACAATGAATACAAGTTAATGCATTTTTTTCAATCAAAATTCAAGATGTTTCACCACAGTTGTACTTCGTTAAAGTTACAGTATCAGTCGAGTAGGTTATTTCATTTTTATGAGACTAATAAATAAAGCAGAATATAATTTATTCTTCAAATTTCCTCAAAATTGAACTTTTAATATTATGAAGGTTAATAATATATAAGTATTAGAATTATTTCAAATTGCTACATGCTCAACTGAATCGCAGTGGACGAAAATTACAACAATCAAGGCAGATTTATTTGAGTAAAAAAAATGCGAAATCTGTTTAAACAAAATTATTCTCTCCGTTTCTCAGTAATTATAGTCAATTGTATTATTGATTCAGATTAGTGAACGAAATTAAAATTAAAGATACAAAATAATCAATAATCGTTCTTACATTTTATTGTAACGCAAAACCAATTTTCAAAGCTATTATTAAATTAGTTATTCACAAAAAAACTGTGAAATAAATGTCAATTGTTTCGTTTTATAAATAAAATAACTTACACAGTTTTAAAATGGAATAATTAAAATTTTACTGCTAAATTTCATTTTTGTGTTTGAAAAATCAGAAACAGTTAGTATACGGAAATTGTTAATTCAAAAATAGTTGCAAGTAATTTTTATCATGTCATTGTATTTTATTAAATTTCAAAAATAAAAAACTCATACCACGTTCGAATAATGCACTGACGTTAGTGGCATAAAATACACGCCCATCAGTTTATCCCACAAAACACCTTGACTCCATAATTCAAAGATCAGTCCAAGATCCAACCTTTCTGTTTCACTGAAAATATTATTATTATTGTTATTGTGACTGAAAATACATTCACAATCGGAAGAACAAAAATAAAAAATAATTTACAATATAAACTCTTGTTCCCAACATGGTTCGCTTCCTTTTACTGCTACCGTAGTCGATTTGACATTCTGCAACTTCAACGTTACATATGAATGTACTTCATCTAGAAAATTCAATTCAAAAATCATGAAAATTTAAAAAAAACATATAATAAACAAGATTTTTTTCATTTTCGCTATTCATACATTTTTAAACTAATCAATCGACAAGTACAACTGAAAAATTTTACAAATTCCTGAATATATTTATATTGTAAATGAACGAAAATAAAAATGCGAACTATTTGTTGTTTCATAATCAACTCTATTTATTTAAATATTTAAGTTAAACTGCATCATTGCCATTTCTTTTATTTATCTTGAAATTCAAAAATTAAATAACTAAAGTTTTTGAAACAAAGTTACAGTAAGCAAACGTAATTTTTCTTCTATTCCGTACAAATGAAATAACATGAAGTTGTCAATTTTTAAACCACAAAGTAATTGCAATACTATTGGTACAGTCTGATGCAAAAAATGAATTGTTCATTTTAATTATACTTAACCAAAATTTAATTAAAAAAATAAATTTTATTTTATGGGGAATAATGAAACAAACAGACACTGTAAGTGAAAAGTTTAATTGTATTAGAATAGAACGTTTTCTAACTTCAACCCTGGACACTGAATCAATTTAAAATAATATAAAATAAAATAAAAAAGAAAACAAAAAATTTTAATCAATAAACAACTAAAACGTTGACGATGTGTATTCTTTAGTACAGAGGTTGATTACAGGCGACTGAGCATAATTTCATGCTTCCAACAAAGATAAGCTGAAATCATGGCACAGTGATGATAAAGGCTGTCAACGAACAATTAACAGCTATTAAATGATGCGCTCGCTTTCGGCGTTCAGTTCCATCTTTTGTTGAACGCAAAATAAGCGAAAAAGATTCCCCTGACAGGGTGAAATTATGAACAAATTTTCATTTCCCAGTTCGACTTCAAACAATAAACGACGTTTAATAATTGAAAAATTGATTCATCTCCAAAAGCGCGCATCAAGCAAAAATCACGCGAGCAAAAGATTAGCTGTAAAACGAATTATTTCACTTAGTTATATATATATTTTTTTCCCCTTATGAAAGAGACATAAAATTTGCATTTTTGTAATGCACTACAGTATGATAAAGAGAAAAGAAAGTTTTTTGATTAAATTTAAATAAATAAATAAATATGTATTTATAATGGGCATTTCGTGGCAGCAACAAGTGAAATTTAATTTTTGCATCAAATTCAGGGGCACGTGTAATATTAACACTATTGCATGCTGCAACTAGCGGAAGCATCTTTTCAAGTTAATCCCGAACTCCAACACAGAAAGTTAAAAAGAGAGAACAACAATAACAAAAAAATCAAATGTCAGTCATAATCAATCTCACAGATGAATCAATTATGTTTTAATCAAAATAATGTGACAACTCAACCAATCAATTATACAATTTTTTTATAAATTTCAACACTTACAATAACAATTTATTTATTAACAAAACAAAACAATTTTTACTTACCATTTACACCATGCAGTCGTGCTTTCTTCACTAAAATTAGAAAAAAAAGCAAGTTAGTTTAAAAACAATGGCAAATTATTTTCAAAAAAATGGAAAATTGGACAATCGATCTGCTTACAAAATTACATTGCAAGTTAAATTTTTAAATCAAAAATCATTCCAGCTCATCAACAATAAAATAATACATTGCTGAATTTTTTGTTTAAATATTATTGTCATAAACTTTACCAACAGATTAACTTATTAATGTACTGTACGATATTAAAAGAATGACGAACATCATAATTACAGTTTCCAATAAACAGATGTTTAACATGAATAAACTGTATTACGGTTAATATTTAATAAATAAATAAATAATAATTAATTGTGCATTCTACTTTTTGCGTTTATTCAATCATTGAAAACTATCAATCAAATATGCAATGTTCCATGAATTTGCTTTCACTTCAATCTCATCGTTATAAAAAATGCAAACTATTATTGGGAAGAAATTTCATTTTAATATTTTATATATTTATTCATTGTGTAAAATAAAATAAAATGAAATGAAAATGACAACAACACTGGCAAGATAATGATTAATCAAATAATGAATAATAAGATTGAAAGGACACCTGTGAATATTTTGAAATGAATGATTTAATAATAAAATGGAAGAAAAGAAAATATTAATAGATCCTTTCGTTTCTAAATAAAAAATGACATTTATAAAAAACAAAAGAAAATTTTCTTTTTTTTCATAAAGTTCAATTGATTTATTGTAAATATATATTTTCCTAATGAAAGGGACATAAAACTTGCATTTTTGTAACAGTCATTCCCACTACAGTATGATAAAAAAGAAAAGAAAGTTTTTTGATTACGTTTAAAAATAAAAAAGGAGAATATTATCGAAGTTTGAAACACCTTTATCTAATTTTAGATCTTTAAATTTTGTAGTAAATGAAATTTGTTCAAATGAATGTGCGCAAGTATATTTTTCTTTATGAAAAATAAATTTCGCACCAGCAAATCAAAATCACTTTTCATGCAATGCAACTGAATGGGCCTTTTGAGATGCTAAACAGCCGATTTCAATAAAATATTGTCCATCAATGAACAGCTTATAGAATAAACAAATCGAATGCAATGACGTCATGAAGCTAATTGCACCACAGCTGCGTAAAGCTGAGCTAACAATAAAGCTGACGTCGTGTACCTTACCGCCGCCGCCGCCGCCCACTGCAGAGCATGTTGAATAAAGAATAAATAAAAATTTCAACTCAAAAATAATACAATATGAAATATTTTTCAATCAACGTGTTGCTATTTTAACACCTTCAATGACAATTCAAACAACAACTAAATGTACAAATGATTATACTGAGCATAATTACAAAGCAAAATTGTCATCAGTACAAAAGTCAATGAAAAAATAAATAATATTTAAATAAATAAAGTAGTTTAAATAAAAATTTAATATAAATTCAACATAGCATGACTGAACTAAGCCTTCATCGTGAACGATGCAAAAAATGACATCAATAATAAATTTTCCAATGAAGAATTACCGTCTTCAGCAGGCTTATTACTATTTGAATAAATTAAAATTAGCATCAAAAATGGTTTTATAAAAGTAAACTGGTTTGTTTTTTTTAATAAAATTTATTTATTGAGAAACAATTTTTATTGTATGCTTTGGTAATTTATTTATTTAACAAAGTAAAACGAGCAGACGACGTTTAGCCGCTTTAATTCGATCAATTAAACTACACGTCAGGAGCAAAGAAAATTCTGATTAAATACGCTTCATATTTCATTGTCAATTAAAAGTATCTTTCTGTCCAAATTGACAAAATATGTATAAAATTAAAAACCTCAATAATAATATTAACTTGATAATAGAAAATTATACATACAGTATCCACATATACATGCACATATGAATCGATGAATGAAAAAAAATTCCAATTTGAAAACAATCAATAAATGATTGAAACAAAAAAAGGAAAAAAATGAAATAATAATTATTATATCCATACCTCGAATGTAACAGAGAATCAATGTGGCGAAATTTTCATCAGATATAGATTTCATTTTGAAAATTTCGCGGTGTCGTCTTGCTGAACAGATGAACAGCAAAAGTAAGCATAGTATAAAGCATGCTAGCAAAGTTAATGTCCAAAGCGCCACCTGTCACCTTTTGTCATGTTAAATAGGTAACATTTGCAAAAGGATCAATGTGACTAACAAAATGGCTAACAAAAGCTTGATGTTGTTGTGTGATGAAAAAGAAGAACGAATCAACCAATCTCAGCAGTAATAATTGTAAAAAGAGAATGAAATTAATAATAATGAATGAATGAATAAATAAATAAATAAATAAATAAATGTTCAAGGAGAAAATGATCAAGTTGGTTGTGCAGAAATCAGTCAGCCTAAAGTCGAAATTATCGATTGAAGTTGGGATGGCTTATATAACGCAATAAAAGCTGCCTAAAGCAACCAGCACAAGTCGGAAGTGAGCAAATTGGCAAACCAGCCACTTGCCGTTGGAAAAATGAAAATTGGACAATTTAATTAAAAGAAGCTCAAACAAAATGCCAAAACGTTTGTCACAACAAATCTTCGATTTCAAGCAAAATTTTCGCATTTTAAACTGCAGAATGAGATTTCCAATTTCCAACTCACCACACTCACTCGCACCCCTGCATCAAGCTATAGCTGCCCACTCCAGCATTCCTGCCCCTCGGACAACAAGCAAACAAGAAGAAAACAACAAAATACATAAGTTCAAAAAATGAAAATAGAAAATCAATAAAACACTTACATAAGCGAATATTATTCATTGATAAAATTCAATATACAAATATATACAGATGTATGTGACAGAAGACGCTTTTTTCTAATTCAAAAATACTTTAAAAAACATTAATTCAATTGCAAATATTAATTTGAATTAAAATTTAATAATTAAATGTTCCAAATAAAGAATTCAAATTGTACAATGAAAACTTAATATAAGTAACAAAGATTAAAGTTAAATGCTAACATGTGTACATCGCATGGCAGATATTTGTAACACCGCCATCACTTTTCAGTATGAAATAATTTAATTTGATTGTGCATAAAAATCAATAAAAAATAAGAGTAAAATCAGTTACTTGAAAAATTGAATTATGCTTGTGTTTTAAAAATTCACTCAGATGTCAAAAAATGATTATGAAGCACTGCAAAAAGAATGAAAAAGTAGCTTAAGAAGAATAATGCTGTCATTATTGTTATTACAAAAGTCGATGAAGTGTTCAATGATAAAAAGTTAAATGAAATTTAACATATATTAAACACTGCGTTAAGAAAGGGAAAATATGATTTAAGATGAATGAAACAATTCAAAATGAAAACATTTGCATTGCTATTCGTTTTAAATTTCATATTGAAAATCATCTTTCTTGTAAATATTATTTCAATATGTGACATGTATGAGAAAGCAAATTTTTGCATCTCATTTAAATTATTATTCAACTTTGTTTAAATATTCATTTACAAAACTGAGCAAAACAACATTGCACACTTCAAATACAGTATTACGCAATATATGCAAGTCTGAGAAAAATTAAAAAAAAAAAACTACAGTTTTGCAACAAAATAACATGAGAGCAATTTTTAGAAATAATTTCAAACAAATTTTAATATTTTTAATAAATTATAAAAATATTAAATAAAATTTTTAAACTTTATACAACTTTTACACACATCTACAATCTTTAAAAAGAGTCAAAACGTCATGGAAAAAAAATCAATTATCACTGAATTAAAAAGGATTACATATAATTAAAACGTATAGATTTTTCAAAAATTCTGTACAGAAGAAAAAACAAAAAAACAAAAAGTACATCGCTGTAATTGCCCAACGTGCAATTACTTTTAATGATTATTCATTAAACATTAACGAAACGATATAACATTTTGATAATTTAAAATGATACAAAAAATGATTAATTATTTCTTATTAATTCATAACATTAATTCAAAATTTCAATCAACAAATACAATATATTAAAAGATTGAAGAAACATGTCAATTTTCATATTGCAGAAAATAAATAATAGTAAAAATAATCAATAAATTAATTTTCTGCTTGATAAATAATAAATGTGAATTTTATGCTGAATTGCAATTTGCAGAGAATCGCCATTTTTCAAAATAAAAATAATGTAAATAAATTTGAACATCACCATCACCATAATAATACAGTTGTACTTTTGAAATAAAAACTATAAGCAATTATCATTTCTTACAGTGTTACTTTTCATGGCATAAATTTGAAATTGAATCCAATTTTAATAAATCAAAATGTGAAATATTGGAAAACTGATAATATAAGAATTAACAATTGCTTTACAACTACAGAATGTGAATGTGAAAATTTTGTTGACATTGAACTTGAAAATTTAGCTTATCGAAACGTTCTAACTATTTCCAACGAGTTAATGAATATTTATTTGATGTACTATTTCTATTATTGAAAGTGGTGTCGG
This sequence comes from Trichinella pseudospiralis, assembly GCA_001447645.1. Taxonomy (NCBI): domain Eukaryota; kingdom Metazoa; phylum Nematoda; class Enoplea; order Trichinellida; family Trichinellidae; genus Trichinella; species Trichinella pseudospiralis. The sequence continues at coordinate 91,220 of JYDV01000112.1, read as the reverse complement.
CAAAGAAGAAAACACTGAAAACTGAGCCTTCGCTATAATATTTTTCTGATAACTGATATTCAATAGTCAATTTAAAAAGCTATTTAACGTGCCCAATAAATTGAGATGATTTCCAAGAAGTTTTTTTTGCAGAAAAATCTTTTTTCTCCAGTAATGTGAATCGTAAATGTGTCGACTAGTTATCAATGTTGAAATTTAAACATCCATATCATGTTTATTTGCTGAAGCAACCCTATACGCATAGACTGTATCAAGAAATGATGAGATACTAAAAAACAATCAAAGATGTTAGCATATGCTATTAAATAAATAGTATTTCTTTTCATCTTTATGCTTTCTCTCTTTACGAAATTTCCCAAATGCATCGTTTCTGCGAAAGCATTGCTTCATTGGTCGAAGATAGGCTTTAGCTTGAGCCGTAGAATATAATATCATCACCAGCAGAAATTTAACAAATAACAAAGTTTCAGTTTAAGGAGGCAATTTGCAGAAAACGGCATTCAAAACTTCCATCAGCATTTCAGTAATTCAAAGAAACAATTTATCCAAGTACATCAATGCTTTGCTCTTCGTTGCTCAAGAATGTTAATCAAAAATCTTACTTTAAAGTGTTTTCATTACAGTCAAATGTTACATTGGTAAATTAAGCAGTACAGGCCATAATCTTGACGTTAAAAATGAAATGCACCGTGAATTATTTACTTGAAGTGCGGTAATTTGGAAACAATTTCATTTTTATTCACTTCTGCAATGCAATTGTCAGTTTCGTACTGCTTTTTTTGAACTTCATCTCGTCATGTTTTTCCATTTTTACATACATTTCTTGAACTCTTATATTCAATATACTGATCAATGAACAACAGTTTATTTTATCAAAAATAAGAAATTTTCATTATCTTGAAAGAAGAAAAAAAAACTACCATTAAACAATGTTCGGGATACTGTACCAAATTTCAAAACAAATATCATATTCAAACGTCGTGATGAAAATTATTATTTAATATAGAAAATAAACAACGTATAAGTAATTGTTTAATTATTGTTAATAGTTGTGAAATGATAGAATAAATGTAAAAATTAAATAAGTGCAACACTACAGTACATTACAATCATATAACAGAGGATTGTATTTAGATTTCAATTTGTTCGGTAATAAATACTAGACCTGATTTGTATGTATAAATGACTCATATGTTTATAATGAATACTGAATAAAACATTGATAAGCTTTTGCTTTGAACAGTTGAAAAATCATACAATGCAATTAGATTAAAGCTAACAAAAGCAAATTCACATTGCTACGCCGCAAATTCAGATATATGAATCAACAAAACTGTGTATTAACATTATTGTGTCAATAAGAAATTATCTTCTTTTTGTAACATTAAAAATTACCTCCCACTGTAAGTAAATTTTGCTTAAACAGCTTCCAAATTATTTAAAACATTTACATTTCTGTGCAACCACTTTTGCTCATTTCTAAATGCACAATTTTTTCAACTTGCTTTTTCAATATGTACCAATTTATGAATGCAATGCTAATGTGCTGAGAAACTGTGTTCATCTGAACATTCAACCTAAAACTTCTTTTATACAAATTACTAACAATACATGATTAGATTTTCCTCTATATGGATAAATTTTAAAATTAAAAGTGATCATAATAATGTTCAAACAGAACGTTCAACTAAACAAAAAGAAGTCAAAGTTCATAAAATAGCAAAATTTTATTCAATAAAACGAACACAAAATGCAAGCAAAGAACAATTTCCAAAAATAAACAATAAAATCGACCAAACAAAATAAAATGAACGACAGAAGCAGCATTAACAACAATTTAAAGTACAACAAAAGAAACAATAAAACTTAAAAGAATAATAAAGTAAAAGAAAAAATCAATCACAACACAACGACCGACCAAACGTTTCCACATCTGCAACAAAACAAATAACGTATCATAATCACATCATACAAACAAGTCAACAAACAAACCGCCCAATACAACAGCCCTAAATGAAAATTCCGCGTAAATGAATCCCATAATTGAAAAATTTCCCAGCCTTCAATTCCGCTTCTTAAAAATTCTTCTCAATAGTAAATAATCATAATAATAATAGATCAATTCAAATTTACAAGCATGCTTCCAGTATTTCAGTCAACTGAACAAGCTAACAATAAATTAAAGCTCTTTCTAAAATAAATCTTGCAATTTTATTTGAAAATAAATAAATCTGTCTCAAAAGCAAACAAATGCGTCATGCTGAAAAGAAGAAATTAAAATTTAACACTGAATTCGCTAATTAAATTTTGAAAAATCTATAAACTGTCATATTGCACTGCAGAAAATCAAAACTAAGTCGACCAAACTGAAATTTTAAAATTCCCAAAGGAAAGATACATAAAGCATCATCGAGCATTAAACGCGCGTCATTGCGCAGAGGTTTATTGAACACATTGCTTGCATAGTGAAGCAATTTTAACCAACGCCCACATTTTGTTCTTTCAGTGGATGAATTTAAAAATGAAGAAAAAAGCAGCAGACGCTTTCACAAAAGTTAAATTCTCGCTCTATTGTTGCAAGAAGAAAGCAACGTAAACAACCACGCTTGTAAAGGCGGATCAGCAATTGAAATATGCTAATTTCATTATTGGTGATAAGCCCATATATTGATCTGCATAATGCAGACTTTTGAGCAGCTGCAGAAAAGGAGAAGCTCACAAATCAATACAGTGTAAGACTGTCTTGATGCATTCTATTCAATAGAACAAGAGACTGCAATTAAGCTACCTGTCGAAATAACATATTATCTACCAGCAGGTTGAACAGCTTTCATTAAATCAAGCTTTTGTCAATTTCCAGCTTCAAAAGCTTAAATTCAATATGTACAAGAAAATTCAAATCCTTCAATCACTTAATCTAAGATTATCAGGATTAACACTACAGTGAAATAAATAACAAAATCATAAACAAACACTGTTCAAATTGAATAATCTTCAGGTACTAATAACAAATGACAATGCAAAAATCATTCTCTTATAGATATTTCAAAAAAAGAAATTAATCACATCAGACAGACAAAATTAGCGCCAACAGAACTAAAACTACCTTTCGCATCAAAACACAACTTAAACATCATAATCTTACCACAAATGCACAAAAGGGACATCTCTTGAGTGAGCAGCAGTCAGGAAGCAGCCAGCTGCCCGATCAAAATGGACCACACGCTACACATGTGTAGGTCAGGTCTTAATCAACATGCAGCATGGATCTTCAGCAGGGAAACCTATACACATTACAGTATGCACTACAATAAAAAAAATGCAGGTTTTATTTAATAATTATGCAAAATTAATTATAAATTTATTACAGCATGTGAAATATTATGCAAATTTACATGAACATTAGATTAGCATTCTATGATATTTGAAATAGAACATTTAATATTAAGCTTTTAACTGCCTTGTGTAACATTTATGCAGTATAAAATACAAAAAATATGCAAATTTGATGTGAAATAGGCAGAACTGTTGCAGCGAAATGATACATATGTGAAATAATTTTAGATAAACACGAAATTAGCAAAATAATTTTAAAAATGCAACATACTTCAAAAAGAGAATATTACATACATAAACCGCAAAGCTCTAAATGAAACCAAGTTTCTTAATAAATTTAAAAATAACTTATTTCCAGGTATTACAATAAATGCTTTTTTAAATATAATTCAATCATAATCAACGTGGCATTCAAACAAGTTTAACCCTTTCCTAATTAACATTTTATAAATTTCTACAAATAATAAAGCATGTATAATGAAGCTTGGAAGAGCTTCTTTTTTATTCTTCGATACTAACCTTTCAGCTTCCAAAATATAAGCAAAAACTGTGCATTTTTGGCTTAACTTTACATTCAAGATTCATGAGTATTTCACAAACAACTTTTAATATAAGATTTATTTTATCAAAAGGTATAAACTAAAAATACTTAACAATGCTGATCAAATAAAACTGCAGATAACATTTATAACGTATAATAATTATTCTTAAAAGATCATTTGATAATTATTTGATAACAGTTTGATAACTATCAGCTGCTCTAGCTGCAACAAAACAGTTTACAAAGACACCTGGAGCATTAAATGCTTGTTTTCCACAATACACTGTTACGCATATTATTTTACACATAGTAAGTGTTGATACGTAGGTGTATTAAAAATTTCCATATCAGTTAGCTCATTCATTGAGCATTGCATGCTGCATTATCATCAAAGCTGAACAATACTGCTTTTTTATTTTTTAGATTAAATCATGAATAAATAAACACATGTAAATTCAATCCAAGTAATTACATGAAAATAAATTTATTCCTCGGCTTAAAATCAGTTAAAATCAATTATTGTCAATTTTAAAAGTTCTGTAATATGTGAAAAAATAATAATTAAATAAATAATGGCAGCAGAAATGAAGATACTCACTATATAATGATATTTGTACACTTTTATTATATTGTTATGTAATTTCTTTTTCTATTCTGCTCTAGCAGTGCAAAGTTCTGTATAAGCTTTGCACAGTTCGTTGGTAAATCTTTGTTTTCTATTTTGAGAATTTGTTTCCACTATATCAGGTTGTGCATTTCTTCTAAAGCAAAAACATATATTAATTTATAAATAAATAAAGAAATAAATCATTTTTACTGATTATCAGTTTCAAAGACTGCTATTTTCAGCTCACTGTTCTGATGATAGTTACTTATATAAAAAAAATAAGCAATTTTAATGATATAAATGTGCAGAAAACGTTCGCAACATGTAGTAGATAAACTTTCAAAATGTAATAAAGCATTAAGTGCGAAGTTTAAGCACTGTGGATTGTGCCTATGTGCTTGGGCCTCATTTTGCCGTTTGATTAATCAACTTGATTAGCCCCTCACTAATCACGAGGCAATAGTAAATAAATGTACACGCACACGAACTGAATTTTGAATTGTGTAAGCAATAATCAGCTATTCGTGGGCATTATGGAAATAGCAAGCAACAGAAGATCAATTATCAATTTTGTTTGCAAACGTTAATTCACTCCTATGCAAAAGTCTTCAAGGATTCTACTTTGAAAATCAGATGAAAAATTATCGACTTCATAAGAGAAAATACAAAATATATGCAGATAGTTAAAACGTAAATTAATTTTGCTCACCAGATAATGCCAGTGTCAACCGTAAAAATAAGTGGCCACTTCGAAGAACATATCACATTTGCTTTCCATTTCAAGTGTTCCCGAGCTTTTTCAACATCTCTCAACACTTTCGTCTCAACACAGACAGCGGCTTTATTAACAAATAAAATGCCACCATCAACAATGCTGACTGTCCATTCCATCTACCGTATTCTAAAGTCAAGTTGCAATATTCATTGTTGACTTTCATGCGCTATTGTCTGAAACTGAGAAAAGTAATAACCAATTATTCAGATGTGCCTTCCAAAATAATTACTCAAGAATGTATACTCTGAATTTAGGACATTGCTCATTAATGCTGCGGTAGTGGAATATAAATAGTCAATATAAAGCAATTTTACCTAAGAAGTTTTCGTCAGTGCACAGTTTTCACGCTAATTCTTAATACTACAGTTAACACATGTTATACGCTGTTTATCTGAACATTTTATTCTATTCCCAGGGTAGAATAACAAGCTCACCAAACCAGTCTCAAAAACAACCGATAATATTAGCCACACAACCGTGTCGTAGCTGGCCAAGCTAGGCATTTTTCTTCCACGAGCTTCCAAAACCACGTTGTCGTCTTGCAATGCATAATAATCATAATTACGTAATATTATGATTTAATTACGTAATATATATTATATATTAAAAAAGATCAGGAGCACTGATAAGCATCAGCAGCGCAAGAGAAAGAAGAGCTGAATACCACACAGAAAAAGCCCAAACAGAAGAATGGCGAAAGCAGTGCCGGGCAGATTTGATAATGGAAGCAGAAATCAAAATTGACCAATCAAATTGCTCATTAAGCTGGTGAGGTCTCTCAACAGTGATCCTTTGCCTAAACGCATTGTTGAAAATGTTGATGATGTTTACAACTATTTTTAAGCACAAATTATGAAAGTAATACATTAATATATTTTATTTACATTTAGTTATTAAAATTTCAAAATTCACTTGTAATAATTTAAAAAGTTTATTTAACTAACGCCTGATTTTCTACAGTATGATTTCCTTGCTACAAAATAGTATTGTTATAATATTTTTTTGTAATAATATAATCTTATGATATTGTAATTGTTGTTGAAATTATTGTAATTATTTTCAATTTTAAGAGTATTTTTTTTTTATGCCGATTAATATTCTATTTTTTTATGTGGCACGTTTAATACGATTCTGAATCTGTACTTCCTGACCAGTTGACTGTATAGATTAGCTATTTACTTATTTTTATTTGACCTGATTGGTGATTTGTCGATAATTTTAACCATTTTTTTAGAAATCAAGAAGAAAAAGGCTAATGCCATGTTTTTCTGATGAAGACCAGATGGAAGACGAAACGACCTTCTTATGTGGTTTAAAAAAAATTCCTCGCTATGGTACAACTTCTGTTCCACCAAATCGTGCGGTTATTAAAGTTATCGAATATAAAGTTACACCGCAAGATACGCTTCCTGGCATTGCTTTGAAGTTCAATAGCAGCGTGAGTTTAGCAATAGTGCAATTTATTTATTTAGTTATTTTAATGTAAGTTTTATTATTCTTCCATGCATATTTGCATTTATTTATTTAATTTTCATTAAATTTCCTTCGACTTTGTGAAATATTGATATGAATTTGATATCAAGATGATCATGAACAACACCGAGCAGATGATTGTTTTATAAGAAGAACATTGCTGTATCTTGTATATGAGGAGAAAAATTGTGCATTATTAATATTTTTTGCTTATAAGCGTTGTGTAGTTGATTTTAATTACCATGTTGTTTTTCAATTTTATTACGTTAGCACTACTACCATTCTTGCTGTAAATATTGATCGCAATTTTATCATGTGTTGAAATAAGTGTATATTTTCAATGGATATTTATTGATTTTTTTCAGGTTTCACGCAGTATTAACGTCAATAATGTTCTCTTTGAGACCTTTATATATATATATATATATATATATATATATATATATTTATTTACTTATTTAAAAATATTACAGCAAAACTGTTGTTTACAAAAAGCAGAGATTTTTGCTTCAAGTACAGTTTTCTCGTTTTGTGCTTTTTACTTTGCTGAGATGTGGTTCAATTCAAAAACTGCAGATGATTCCAAATTATTTTTTTATTTGGCAAGGATATTTTGCTTTCAGGTTGCGGAAATAAAGCGTTTGAATCGTCTGTGGTCACAAGAAAGCTTCTTCCTCCGTGAAACGCTCAGTATCCCGTTGTTCAGTCAGTCAAGCGATGAATCGACAGCAGTGATATCGAAAGATAAACAAGCTGCTAAGCAGACGGTCGATCAGAGCTTCGAGAATGGTGAATTGGAGGATTTATCGAAAATTTCAGTGGACGATTTTTTTAACAAAATTGATCGAACAATTCAGCACAGCGTCATGAACGTTCGTCGTATTGAAGCAAAATCTTCGTAATATAAAACAAAAAACAGACAATTATTTCTTTCTTTATTTTTTTGCGTTTTTATATTATTTTTAGTATAGATACGATTGAAAGAGGAGAATCTGCTGAAAAACAAGAGAAAGGACGTTTTGGTAATCTCGTTTCTTCGAAAAAATCGAAAAGCAATTATCAATCTACTGATCTCTGAAATTTGATACGATTTTTTTGTGAAATATTTATTTTACGGTGTTTTTCTTGTTGGTATGTTTATTATATGAAATAAATTTATTTGTATTTTTTCATTACATTGTTGAAAACACGTGTATTTGATTAAAAACAACACTTAATTCATAACAGATGTGCGCTGTTAGCAAATTATCCGAAAAGCGTAAAGAATAATTTAAAAAAAAAACAAGCACATTGAGCAAACAAGTGCAAACTGTAAATATGATTTATTCGTAGTCACTGAAACCAAAATTTTAGCAATAAAATGAATCATTTATTTTCAATTAAATTTAAATCGTACTTGCATTCATAATAATGTTACTGTAACTTAAGCTCATTGATTGCTGCATTTTCTGTTTACACTAGGTAAAGCAGGAAAGGTGGCTGAATTATTTCAATTTTCTGATTTAATAATTTCGATTTCGTTTATTATTTCAATTTTTTTAATTGAAATTTTAAAAAATGCATTACTTGCTGATATTTTTTTAAAGCAGACTGCCATTGAAATTCTTTTTTATTTTGCAATTTTAAAAGATGGTGTTTGCTAACTCTATTTGTGCAGTTTCAGTTATTATACAAATAACACATTGCTTCTTTAGTTTTTTCATCATATAAAACATGCCACCAGTTACTTCTCAGCCTGACGATATCGAGGATGTCTCTGATTTTCTTGCTCCACGTGAACGAAAAGACGTTAAGTTAAACAGTGACTATAAAAAATATTTATGGCCCGGGAAATCATGTGCTGATAGTTTTATTCCTGGTATGTGTACTTCATTATTGTTATTATTATATTCATGCCATGCATAATACCACGAGCTAACAAAATAGTAATATATATTTATGAAGTTATTATAAATTATTTTGGTAATACTAATTTGTGTAAAATATAAAGTTGAAAATTGTAAGTTTTGTGTTTAAATTGTTTGGAATGTCACATCTGTCACTGTTATACTTTGTTTAGGTGCCTATTCAGTATACGTAAAGACATGGGGTTGTACGCATAACAGCAGTGATTCAGAATATATGGCTGGTTTGATAAGTAGTGCTGGTTATGGAATTGTCGGTCTGTACTTGTGAACATAAATCATATGTGTATTCTTTTTATTCGTTTTTATTCGTCTAGATGATCCCTCAATGGCAGATATATGGTTGTTAAATAGTTGTACAGTTAAGACGCCTTCAGAGCAACATGTGCAAAATGAATTAGAAAAAGCGAAAGGGCTGAACAAGCCGGTAATAGTGTCCGGCTGTGTACCGCAAGCGGAACCTTCGATTCCTTGGCTTCAAGTGAGTTCAGGTTTTATGCATTAAAAAATATTTAATTCCTGTTTTAATATTTAAGGGTGTATCTTTGGTGGGAATTCAACAAATAGACCGTATAGTAGAGGTGGTTGAAGAAACGTTGAAAGGGAACACAGTTCAACTGCTCAACTATAGAAAAGTTAAAGGGAAACGAACCGCTGGCGCACGATTGGATTTACCAAAAGTTCGTCGAAATCCACTTGTTGAAATTATAGCAATCAATACTGGGTTTGAAATTAACTTTGAAAAGTTCTGAAACTAGAAATCGTGAATAAAAATTTGTTTAGCTGTTTAAACAATTGCACATATTGTAAAACGAAAAAAGCTCGCGGCAATTTGGCAAGCTATTCAATTGAAGAGATAGTTGACCGAGCTGAGAGTTGCATTAGCGGTAGGTGAAAATATTCATTCTACATCTGTACAGCAATTTCAATTTCAATATTTAGAAGGAGTCAAAGAAATCTGGCTTACCTCTGAAGATTTGGGCGCTTACGGTCGCGACATTGATTGTACATTGCCTGAACTGTTGAAAGCAGTGACGGCAAAACTTCCCGATGGAGTAATGCTACGCTTGGGCATGACCAATCCGCCATATATCTTGGATTATTTAGAGGTGAATGTGTTTTATTGGTTATGAATTGAAGTTTTTTTTTTAATTCCTATTCCTGCTCAGGAAATTGGAGAAATCCTTAATCATCCTTGTGTATATTCTTTTCTTCACATTCCTGTTCAATCTGGTAGCGATGCTGTGCTCCAAGACATGCGAAGAGAGTACAACGTCAATGATTTTTGTGCTGTTGTTGAATTCATGAAAAAAAAGTAAATCTTCACATTTTCGATAGATGTACTGATAAAAGTAAAAATCCTGGTTCCTTCGCAGAGTTCCTGGGATAACAATTGCAACTGATGTTATTTGTGGCTTTCCAACTGAAACTGAACAAGTAAGTATTTCTAAAACCGATAAATTTGAATCCTAAAAGCTGTTGAATCATTATTTTGTTCATTTCTCTTTCAGGATTTCAATGACACATTGGATTTGGTGAAAAAGTATCGTTTTGCAAGTTTATTCATCAACCAATTTTATCCCAGACCTGGAACGCCAGCTGCAAAGCTCAAACGACTCGACACTACTGTTGTAAGTAAAACAGTTTTTCATCTTCTCAATATTATTATTGTTCATTTGGTGATTCTTCATATTTTGCCTATTAGGTTAAAGACAGAACCAGACGAATGACACAGCTATTCAATTCCTACGAACCATACCAAAATCGGGTATGATTGGGTTTTGTGAAGAAAAAATATTTTTCCATATTTGCAGATGAAAATGTAATATAATAAATAATAGGTTGGTTTGAAATACCAAGTATTAATCACTGAACGTTCTTTTCGTGGTGATGACTATCTGGTGGGACACAATAAATTTTACGAACAGGTAAGTAGACAAGCGGTAGTGAAAGAAGAAAGCCAACCATATTCCAGATATTTCTTTGACAATATCTTGCTTTTTTCCTTCCTTCTTTTCAGATTTTAGTTGCTAATCAACCAGATTTGTTGGGCAAAAAGGTTTGGGTGAAGATTGTATCCTGTTCAAAGCACAGTATGGTCGGCGAGTTAACAGTTCAACCTGCCGCCTATATTTCAAATATTTGGCAATTTTGCTCGTCACCAATAAAAGATAGCATTGTGAATTTGTACAACACTTCCGCATTTTATGCAAAATGTACTGATTTCAAAATTTTACTCTTTATATGGTGCTTTTTATGCATGCTAGCCATAGGGATGAAATTTTTTCTAAAATAAAAAAAATACTGTTTTCTCTCTCTACTACTGTTTGTTGGCTTATTTTGCTACAGGCTTGTCATCATATATAGTTACAGTTGACTACGCGTCAGTGATTCAAAGCGTTGACGTTAGTCAGTCAAAAATGTCAGTTTGTTTCCAGAAGAACCTAAATAAAATCTATCAGCTCTGAAAGTTTAATATTTTATTTAATGTTTAATGAAACATTGAAATGATGCAACGCTAGAAAAATGTATAAATATGAATAAATAAATGAATAAATATATTTTATATTATGTGAAATCTAAAAATGCACAAACAATGCTTTTTTACTCCATATCATTCAGTGTTCAAGAACAGCAATAAAGTTGTTAAATTTCATTTCACAGAGGAGGAGTAAAATTTACTTCATCAGGAATTTCAACGCTGGCATCTTTAATTGCTCGAAGAACCACTCCTGTGTTAAGTGAATAATGTGTATATATATATGTATATATATATATATATATATATATATATATTATTCATTTCTTGTCAAGACAAAAAATTAAAAGATTAAAAAAATAATTTTACCGTAAATTAATTTTCTTGTCGAATCGTCGACACTGCCCTGCGCTGCAGCTGCTTGGACCGTCTCCACAAATTGCTGCAACATTCTCTTTGCATAAACATCTCCTTCATTTTTGTACAACCAGAACAACATTTTCGCATTGGCGTACAATAAATTTTCAGCCTGATAATTATTGCTAAGCACGTCGGACAGTGACAACATCTGATTGTACGCTTTGTCCACTTTTTCATTTTGAAGTCTTATCTACAGTAGAACAATACTGTCACTGTAGACAGAGACAATTTAAAAATAAAAATGGAAAAATGCTCTTTTTTGTAAAAAAAATGAAGAATTAAAAAAATAAAAAACATTCTAATTGATGATGAAAGCAAAAATAAGATGAATAAACTGTGTTTTCACCTCTTTGGACAGCTGCTGCAGCAGTTCCACATGCATGGTATTCAAATGTTTAGTAACTTGGTTCATATAATTCTCGGCATCCTCTTCTGTCATCTTAAAAATACAACAACTTTTGAATTTAATTATAAAAGAAGTTAATTTTTGTTCAATTTCATGTTGTTACAGTAAACATAACACAAATAACACAAAAGCTTATACTACTACCTTTTTACTTTTAACAAAACTATCAATCACAGCTTTCACTCCATCAACATCGCTAGTTTCAAATATATACGTAGCCATATCTCTGGGATTCAATAACTATAAAAATAAAATTATTCAGCAGTAATAATAATAATTTAAAATTTCCATTTGTGTTCTACCTTTGCTTCTTTTTTATCGCCAGCAATTTCGACCTAAACAAGTCAATTATCAATAAAAAACATTTCCTTCCTTCCTATTCATAATTTGGCCTCATTCATAATTGAATCCCACATAATTTCGCTTGTGAGTGAGAAAATTGATTTTACTTTGTGCAATTTGGCCGGCGGGATGTCAAGAATTTTTCCCCCTCTAATTTTGCCATCATAATCTTTGACCATGTCAGTAGTAGCTTTCGACAACGTCTTTCCGGTCTTTGCGTTCTTTACTGAAAATAAATTTTGGAAAAATTAAAATTTAATTACCTTTCGCACAACTTCATCCAATTACCTGTGGTTTCTTCAATTTTTTCCGTTTTCTCCAGACCATTTATTTTCTGTGACGTTTCCTGTTTGTAGCTTTCGGTTTTCAAGCCGTCCTGCTTGATCTTGCTTAATTCTCGCAACAAATTCAATTCACCCTTTAATAAAAAAATAAATAATTACGTCATTTTTTTCTTTCATCATTATAAAATATTAAACTTCATTTTTAAATCCTGAATATATATATATATATATATATATACATATATGTATATGAGCAGTGAATTTTAAAATCTGACTATGTCATGTTGTATGTTTTAAAAATAAACCAGTATTAATTAAGCAAGACAGGATAATTTAATGCACTTATTAAAATATTGCCAATATGTGCACGCGTCCTAGAGTTCTCATAAAGAGCATTACGACGAGGAAACAATTAAAATTATGCTAAAAATAAAATAATTTCCTTGTCAATGAATAAAAGTAACTGACTGACTGTTTTCAAGCAACATCAAAGGGTATTATTAATAATATCTATAATAATACGTGACTGAAATTGTTAATTAATTCATCTTTTTCAATTGTTTTACAATTTCAAAAAGAAATTTTACTTTACCATTATTATGAAAAGTACGCTTCAGAATAGAATTATTATATTGCGCTTTTTTTTATTGAGGAAGTGTTGCACGGAGGGGAAGCGAGATTGAAGAATATTGAACTGAAAATGCTTTCATCTATATCTTTTTATTAGCATTGTTGAAAAGTGTTTTTCATGCCGGCTATGCTCAGATGAGTGCATGTCAGCGGTGCTTTGTACAGTTGCATGCAGCTAGCTAGCTTTCTTTGTTACTTAACCAAAGCAGGCTCTTTCTTTCTCTCTCTGTCTGACAAATTGAACTTAATATCGATTTTCCGTAAAGTAAGTAAATATCATCATTACTTGCTTGCATTTGTTCACAATTCAACTTCACTTACTACAAAAGGGGATTATTTGAGACAAAAATGACAAAAAACAGCAACTCCAATAAACTAATACTTACTGATGAAGAGAAAATAAAAAAAGAGTAATTTCATTGTCAAGTTAAAAGCTTCATTTTCGTCAGTTTTGCGTTTTAGCTAATTACTGAACTGAAAACAAGCTCATCTTATTGATCTATCAACCCTCTCTGTTGTGTGTAGAGCTTTCAAAAAATTTTATCAATAAAAAAAATTAGTTTTACATAATGCAGTCAATAAGATAATTAGCATACGAGAAAAGCTTGCACAAAACTTGTAACAAATGACTGACAGTTTTAAAAACAAAAGAACAAACATTAATAACTTTAATTATTATTCTCAACAGAGTAGTGAACGAGAAAATAGTTTTAAACAAAATGTTGAAAAGAGACTTTTTCTACACATGTTTCATTGTAATAATCTCTGAAAAACTGTCATCATGAATAATTGCACTATTAACTGCTATATTTTATCAAATTCTAATAATAATCGTAATGCATAATAAACATTACCTTAAAGCACAAGTGTTTCTAATTAACGATGAACCGAAAGTGATTAATCTATTACACAAGAATGGCAGCATTATTAAGAAACTAAGTACACAATGTTGTGCCCTGAATCTTTATTTATTTAAATTACTTATTTGCCATAAAGATAGATACAGAACAGCGTGTAAAAAGCTACTTACATATTGTTGCAAATCCACTGCACATTTAGCTAGGCAAAATAAAATTCATCTATTACACGCTTTCATTTTCAAAATTATTTTTTGTTTTTTGTTCTTCCACATATATTATTGCTCATAATTGTTTCATTTAAGATGCTTTTATCTGAAAATTGTCAAATAATATTTGTTTTCTCATTTGAAACAATAATTCCATATGTGCTACTTCCGTGATGCATCAGTAAAAAATTATATACCACAACCTTAATGTAATTGTATTAAATATGCAGATATAAAGACACAAACAACACTGTTGTGCTTACCTGAAATTTATTCGGCTTTGCTAACAGTGAATCCAATTCTGAAATGACAAAAGCAAAAATTTAAAAAACAAAATTTCTACGAGAGAAAGAAAATACACAATTTTGAATACCGTCTTTTGTGATACTTTGTCTAGCGTGTATCAGCTGGATGGAATAGAGTAGAAACGTTAGAACAGAATAGGAAAGTAATTTCATGATTTGAAATTTTATGCAGCTCAGAAAGAGACCGTTTTCTTCAATTCAAACAGCGCCGGTAACTGTTAATGTCCGTCAATTTCGGTCGTCAACACCAGAAGCTCTGCTTACAAGTTTGACGCTACAGCTATATGCATGCATATATATATATATATATATATATATACATATGTAGGGGAGAAAAATCGATTAACAACACTAGACGTTGTCGTCGTAAGCAGCTGAATCAGTTTGGATTGAACAGAATGAATGACGTAAACGAAAAGAAAATGAATCACTTCTACATTATAGTTAGTCAAAAATACCACTTCCAAGTTGAATCAATCATTCGTGACCATTATATGCTTGTTAGTTTTCTATTTCTTCAAAACGTTGCATGCTTGCACAATTTTAACATTTTTCATGAGCAGCTATTGTACTTTTTGACAATTTCACATCCATCAGGCAAAAGAACGAACAAACAAAAAAAAGATACTCATATGTTCAATATTTTTTCTATTAATTTTCAATTTCATTAAAAAAATATACATTTCATGATAAAAAAATTCCATTCAATTTATGCTGCTTTTATCTTTGTGAAGTTAGAAAATCGATCATATTTCATTCACATTCATTCGCACTGAGACAACAACAAAATACTAAATTTTAATTGCAAGAAAAATACCACCTTCAATGGTAAAAAAAACTCATTATTTTCTGCTTTTGGTATATTAAAAAAAAGCCTCTTCAAAAAAAACCAGGAAATTTATAAATTCACTCCACTCTACTAATTAATTTTGCACTTCCTCGAAGTTATATCGAAATTATAAATAAATATATCGCACAAATAAAAAAGAAAAAGCTGTCTTTAACAAAATAAATTCATTAGCGTATATTGATGGAAAATAAGAATTGACCACAACTACTGTTGACAGTGTGTACATTTCAAAATAACTTTCCTTATTTTCACATACATTGCGTTGTAATTAACTACAAATTCTTCCGTCAAAGTGAACATGTGTAACTGTAATTATTAAACAATTAAATTGTGAAAATTGATTTTCGCTTTCAACTTCATCATCTGCTGCCAAACAGATAAAGGAGTAGGAAGGCAGTGTATATAGAACAAGAATGGAGCTTCCATTGCAGCTTCATTTGTCCTCAATTACAACAGTTTGAACTGCAACTGTGCAAATTCAGCCAAGTTTTAGCAACGATGTAAACTGATCAACAATGCATGATAATTATCATTGTGCTTTTCAAACGAATAGATGCTTGAATGAACAAATATGCGACATTTCATTGTTCGCTTTCTTTTCTGTAATGTTGCTGTTGCTGCAATTGGTGAGCTGTTCTTTGGATTTGTACATAGATTTGAATTTCGACCAAGAAATTCAAATTATTTCCCTTCACCAGTTTATTATTTCTCCTATACCAACAATTTATACCCATGCACTGAAAGATATTGAATAGAACAAATTGATGCGCACACACGCGCACACAGACACACATACACAGACAAACAGAAATAAATACAGATACGGATACTACAAACACACACACACACACACACACACAGACAACGAAACATACAAATCAAACACTCTTAATAAAAGAATAATTAAAAACATAAAGAAATAATTGCAAGTTGCCACTAATTGGTGAAAAATTCCGCTTCAAACTGAATAAATTCTTTCCACAAAGTCGAAGAGGAGACAAACTGATCAAAGTAGGCACCTCGTTCGACATTTGCTTCCACACTTCGAAACACTACTAGAATGTTGAAGCTTCGTAATTTCTTTTCAAGCGTAATAATTATAAAATGTTCTTCAAAATCCGGATTCATCAAAACCTAAAAATAATGAGGAAAAAAAGCACTGTACAACTGACGACTGATTTCATTCATAAGCAACAAACAAATAATAATAAGCTAGCTACTGACCAAATGCTGTCGTTGTTCACGTTTGTTTTGGAAAAATTTTAATCTGCCAGAAAATTTGTCACACAGATAACGCATGAACTTGCTTATTCTAAAAGCATGCATCATTGAACATGAAGAAATACATACATACATACATACATACATACATATATATATCATTAAGTTTTACTTACTGAGAAAACCTTTTCTTCATCAACATATTTCCTTCAGAGTTAATGACAGAGACACTAACTGTATGGGTTATTTGAAGCAGATATTCCAATTCATTACAACTAATAAGTTCTGCCTGAAAGATGTATAAGTTTTTGTGAGAATAAAAAATTCTGTTTTTTTCTAATTTGAAATTCTTTTCTTGTTCTTTTTTTGATCACAACACAACTGTTCAACACATCATACATATCAAATTAGACAGAATAAATTAATACAACTCTCACTTTGGCGACCACTTTTCCTTTACCATTAGCCATATTATCATCGCGCATCAGCTTTTTCCAAATGTAATGTCGGAAGCAGTGCAAAGATGACTGCTCAAAAGTCTTGTTCAAGCATTTCTTAAAAAGCAAAATAAATTGAAAAAAGAACAATCATCAGATTGTAAAATTCAAAAAAAACAAAAAGATAAAAAAAGCAAACAAACATAAAAATGTAGACGCTGTTGTATCAATCGTTCTTTAACACTGGCAACCGCATTCTTCGGCAAATATTCAAGGCATCTCACATGTTTGGGACAAAAATAAAAGAACACATGATCATCAGCAAGCGTTTCAATCAACATCTCTCTCAAACTGCCCTGCAATAAGCATAAACATAAAATGTGTAAAATAAAATTTAATTTACAAATTAGTGGTTGCCAATAAAAAAAACCTCTATAAACATATATCCATTTTTTTCCTACCTCAGAAACAGCAGAATAACGTTCTTTTCGCTCCAGTGTGGTGCTTTTTTCATGCTCATTTTCAAAAATGCTTTCCTAAAATTGGAAAATAAGAACAATTAAACATTTCATTCCAAAAAGCTAAATCCTACTTCATGTAACATGGTCGGCAAATTTGTCGACAAAATTCCCTCTCTTCCTTGGTTTTCACACATCATTTTAGCAAAATTTTCTTGAACCCAGTTTTCGACATGCTTTAACAATGGTTCCAAGCTGAACAAGAACAAAATACTGCCATATTATATTATAAGTGAAACAGAAAATTCTTATCACAATCGTTACCGATGCTGAAATCTGGAAATTTGCCAATAATCAGGGATTTTTCGGCGAGAATTGTTCAGGTAAATTGTAAAAACATTCACATTCAATTGATCAGAAAATGTTTCTGATGAAGATGAATTCGAAGGAGAATCTTCACCGGCAAACATGAACAGACTGTAAGCGGTGTAATGTTCTTCGTCACCGTTGTTCGCGCCAGTAGAGCACGAATCTGTTTCAGAAATGCGAAGATTTACTGACCATTTCGAAAAGAAAAAGCCATTAAGCTCGTCGCCTGAATTTTCCACCATTTTCACCACTCGGAAATCATGCTTTTCCTGCTGACTTTGTTGAAGTTTGCTATGCTCTTCAAGCATGGAATCAAAAATTTCCGCTGGCAAACAAGCAACAGGCAATTTAAATGTCACCCTTTCGGCTAAGAAATTCATCCAACACAGTAAATAAGACAAAAAGCAAAAAAAAAACAAGCAAAAGTCACTTACGATTTAATAAAATGCTGTTTGAAAAAATTGGATGTTTGGCGTAGTAGTGGTTGAAGTCTAGCAAAAATGATTGCATGTTAAATCGTTCTGGAAAAAATGCCAATGCAGTTTCTTTTTCATCTCTCTCGGCTATGGATGTCAACGTTTGCAAATGAAAGTCGTGCACAAACGAGTGAAAGTGACATTTCGTCAACAAATCGTTGTACATATCACGTAAACAAGTTTTCTAAAATTATTCCAATAAAAAATTAAAAAAATAAAACTATAGCTTGCAAAGCGTACTGTTTTATTTCCAGAAAGATGAAGCATAACAGATGGAAAAACATATAAAGCCACTCGTAGATAAGGTATTTCAAAATATACGTGCAACAAGGCGAAACCATCGGTGCAGATACGCATAAACCAGGCACTGTTGCAATTACTCTGATCCTCTGTTTCCCTAATAGAATAGAATACAATACCAATACCAATACCAATAAAACGTATACTCAAAATTTTATCCACCTTAAACATCTGAATAGCATTACATATAAAAATTCTAGCTTGATTAGATACAAAACTTACTTTTTCACTGTGACAGGAATTTGAAAAAACTCTACATCCAAAAACAATAAATATGCAATAAATTCTTGCAGTAGCAGCTGTTGCAAACGCAATTGCCAACATTCAACTCGGCTTTCTTCTGGATAGTCATTCAGTGTGGAATTTACACTCTAAAATTTTAGTGCAAAGTTGGCAAAATTGAAACAAACAAATAAATAATTGAATCAAGTAAAAATACAGTTGCATTTCTTCGCGTCGGATCAAACAGTATGGGCAACTGAACCTCTGATACCAGAAGAAACTTCTCAGAAATAAATTCCATTTCCGATTGCTGAACAAAAAAAACCAATACACAGTGCAAGATTTGTGGTTCAAAATGAAAACAGAATACAAATTCATACTTCAATCAAGTTTTCTGAAGAAGATGATGATTCGTTGGGAAAGTTGAAAATAATTTTGCATAATTTTTCGATACATTTATAACTGTCCAGAGCAATTTGCTGATTATAAACGAAATCGCCCACTTGTTGGTTAAATCCATTTGAATAATTTGCAGCAACGCAAAACAACGCTTTCCCAGAATTCGCAAGTACAGATCCTGAAATTACGTTTTAATAAAATGTAAAAAATAAAAACATGAAATAAAATATCCAACTACAACTATGGGACAAAATTGTCAATGCACTCAAGTCCTTCTCTTGAGTCATTAAAATTAAACTAACCAATTTCTGCCGTTTCTGCCTTGGCAAGCATCACAGTTCCATCCCTTTCACCAAATTTCATCGGCATAAACATCATCGGATTCAACCATATCACTCTGTTGGACATATTTTCAATAAAACACCAAGTCTACCACAAAACGAAACAATTAAAATACTGTTTGCATAAATAACAATCAATTTCAGTTCTCTCTATTTCTTACCACGTCTTCTTGATAGTTCAGTTTATAGGTGCATATCTGTCCGGCTAAGCTTAACTGATTGTTGTTTTCAGTCACGGCTGCCTCAATATGATCATAAATAATGTCCACAATCCCTCTAGCAAAATTGT
This sequence comes from Trichinella pseudospiralis, assembly GCA_001447645.1. Taxonomy (NCBI): domain Eukaryota; kingdom Metazoa; phylum Nematoda; class Enoplea; order Trichinellida; family Trichinellidae; genus Trichinella; species Trichinella pseudospiralis. The sequence goes on along the minus strand of JYDV01000112.1, from coordinate 71,290 downwards.
AAATGTATAACTTAATCTAAAAAAAAACAATTTCACATTCAGAATTCAGCTCATACAAAGAGGCAAAAAACTAATCTGTTGCAAACGTACTTCATTTGCCAAAATTGAAATCAACACCAGCCTCTGTCTGGTAATAAAGCTCCATTTACCAGTGCTGTCATTTAATTTGAAAAATGGAAAATGATTCTGAGCGACGGAGCCTAAATTGAAAATAACTATAACAAAAAAATTAAAAATCCATTAGAAATAACTAACAGATATCATTCGAAAGAAATTTCTCGATAGTATTTGGAAGAGTAAAATTTTCAAACATTTGTCCAATGTGTAGGCTATCCTCCCACAAATCAAGTGGCATGAAGGCAATGACCATATTACAGCAATCGAGCTGATCAACTGCGGACAGTGGCTAAATGTTAAAATAAGCATAAAACTCTTCAACTATTAATGTGATAAAAAGCTTTCAACGGGCTAATAAAGAATTTGAACTTCATATAACAACAACAACAACAATAATAATAATAATAAAATAATAATAATAATAATAATAATAACAGTAATTCAAATTACCAATTTATTGTGAACATGAGATTTCAAAAGAAAATATGGAACACTTTTCCCACAGTTCAGCTTCTCGAAAGTCAATATGTGATTGTAGTTGTCAGAAAACTTTTTCAAGATATCCATGCATCTCTCAACAAACAGATGCAAATTGTTTCTGACATTCAATGAAAATGCTTTCACGTAGACATTATTATGATGGGAAGAAGCACCAAGTTCAAACCATTTCGTCGCAATGTCATAAAATATGCTGTTCAAAACCACTTTTGATGGGTTTGCTTCCAACAGGTTGCTCAAGTTATGCCTATTAACGTCATTTTGGAAGACGCTGCTTGTCTGTTCACAAAAAAAACAAAACATATATATAATTATATATTTGTAAAAAATAAAACATTGCACATCAAATTATATGTTACCTGCTCAGGACTGGACAGAGATCTGGAAGTAACGAATAAATTGTGCAAAACAGTGCTCAAACAAAATGAACTGTTACTGCTCAATAATGTTTCATGTGTATAGCCAGATTCTGAAATGCATACGAGTTTACCAAATGTGATTGGTATAGTTTTAGAAACTGGCATATATATATATATATATATATATATATATATATATATATATATATATATATATATATATATATATATGCCAGTTTCTAAAACTATACCAATCACATTTGGTAAACTCGTATGCATTTCAGAATCTGGCTATACACATGAAACATTATTGAGCAGTAACAGTTCATTTTGTTTGAGCACTGTTTTGCACAATTTATTCGTTACTTCCAGATCTCTGTCCAGTCCTGAGCAGGTAACATATAATTTGATGTGCAATGTTTTATTTTTTACAAATATATAATTATATATATGTTTTGTTTTTTTTGTGAACAGACAAGCAGCGTCTTCCAAAATGACGTTAATAGGCATAACTTGAGCAACCTGTTGGAAGCAAACCCATCAAAAGTGGTTTTGAACAGCATATTTTATGACATTGCGACGAAATGGTTTGAACTTGGTGCTTCTTCCCATCATAATAATGTCTACGTGAAAGCATTTTCATTGAATGTCAGAAACAATTTGCATCTGTTTGTTGAGAGATGCATGGATATCTTGAAAAAGTTTTCTGACAACTACAATCACATATTGACTTTCGAGAAGCTGAACTGTGGGAAAAGTGTTCCATATTTTCTTTTGAAATCTCATGTTCACAATAAATTGGTAATTTGAATTACTGTTATTATTATTATTATTATTATTATTTTATTATTATTATTATTGTTGTTGTTGTTGTTATATGAAGTTCAAATTCTTTATTAGCCCGTTGAAAGCTTTTTATCACATTAATAGTTGAAGAGTTTTATGCTTATTTTAACATTTAGCCACTGTCCGCAGTTGATCAGCTCGATTGCTGTAATATGGTCATTGCCTTCATGCCACTTGATTTGTGGGAGGATAGCCTACACATTGGACAAATGTTTGAAAATTTTACTCTTCCAAATACTATCGAGAAATTTCTTTCGAATGATATCTGTTAGTTATTTCTAATGGATTTTTAATTTTTTTGTTATAGTTATTTTCAATTTAGGCTCCGTCGCTCAGAATCATTTTCCATTTTTCAAATTAAATGACAGCACTGGTAAATGGAGCTTTATTACCAGACAGAGGCTGGTGTTGATTTCAATTTTGGCAAATGAAGTACGTTTGCAACAGATTAGTTTTTTGCCTCTTTGTATGAGCTGAATTCTGAATGTGAAATTGTTTTTTTTTAGATTAAGTTATACATTTACAATTTTGCTAGAGGGATTGTGGACATTATTTATGATCATATTGAGGCAGCCGTGACTGAAAACAACAATCAGTTAAGCTTAGCCGGACAGATATGCACCTATAAACTGAACTATCAAGAAGACGTGGTAAGAAATAGAGAGAACTGAAATTGATTGTTATTTATGCAAACAGTATTTTAATTGTTTCGTTTTGTGGTAGACTTGGTGTTTTATTGAAAATATGTCCAACAGAGTGATATGGTTGAATCCGATGATGTTTATGCCGATGAAATTTGGTGAAAGGGATGGAACTGTGATGCTTGCCAAGGCAGAAACGGCAGAAATTGGTTAGTTTAATTTTAATGACTCAAGAGAAGGACTTGAGTGCATTGACAATTTTGTCCCATAGTTGTAGTTGGATATTTTATTTCATGTTTCTATTTTTTACATTTTATTAAAACGTAATTTCAGGATCTGTACTTGCGAATTCTGGGAAAGCGTTGTTTTGCGTTGCTGCAAATTATTCAAATGGATTTAACCAACAAGTGGGCGATTTCGTTTATAATCAGCAAATTGCTCTGGACAGTTATAAATGTATCGAAAAATTATGCAAAATTATTTTCAACTTTCCCAACGAATCATCATCTTCTTCAGAAAACTTGATTGAAGTATGAATTTGTATTCTGTTTTCATTTTGAACCACAAATCTTGCACTGTGTATTGGTTTTTTTTGTTCAGCAATCGGAAATGGAATTTATTTCTGAGAAGTTTCTTCTGGTATCAGAGGTTCAGTTGCCCATACTGTTTGATCCGACGCGAAGAAATGCAACTGTATTTTTACTTGATTCAATTATTTATTTGTTTGTTTCAATTTTGCCAACTTTGCACTAAAATTTTAGAGTGTAAATTCCACACTGAATGACTATCCAGAAGAAAGCCGAGTTGAATGTTGGCAATTGCGTTTGCAACAGCTGCTACTGCAAGAATTTATTGCATATTTATTGTTTTTGGATGTAGAGTTTTTTCAAATTCCTGTCACAGTGAAAAAGTAAGTTTTGTATCTAATCAAGCTAGAATTTTTATATGTAATGCTATTCAGATGTTTAAGGTGGATAAAATTTTGAGTATACGTTTTATTGGTATTGGTATTGGTATTGTATTCTATTCTATTAGGGAAACAGAGGATCAGAGTAATTGCAACAGTGCCTGGTTTATGCGTATCTGCACCGATGGTTTCGCCTTGTTGCACGTATATTTTGAAATACCTTATCTACGAGTGGCTTTATATGTTTTTCCATCTGTTATGCTTCATCTTTCTGGAAATAAAACAGTACGCTTTGCAAGCTATAGTTTTATTTTTTTAATTTTTTATTGGAATAATTTTAGAAAACTTGTTTACGTGATATGTACAACGATTTGTTGACGAAATGTCACTTTCACTCGTTTGTGCACGACTTTCATTTGCAAACGTTGACATCCATAGCCGAGAGAGATGAAAAAGAAACTGCATTGGCATTTTTTCCAGAACGATTTAACATGCAATCATTTTTGCTAGACTTCAACCACTACTACGCCAAACATCCAATTTTTTCAAACAGCATTTTATTAAATCGTAAGTGACTTTTGCTTGTTTTTTTTTTGCTTTTTGTCTTATTTACTGTGTTGGATGAATTTCTTAGCCGAAAGGGTGACATTTAAATTGCCTGTTGCTTGTTTGCCAGCGGAAATTTTTGATTCCATGCTTGAAGAGCATAGCAAACTTCAACAAAGTCAGCAGGAAAAGCATGATTTCCGAGTGGTGAAAATGGTGGAAAATTCAGGCGACGAGCTTAATGGCTTTTTCTTTTCGAAATGGTCAGTAAATCTTCGCATTTCTGAAACAGATTCGTGCTCTACTGGCGCGAACAACGGTGACGAAGAACATTACACCGCTTACAGTCTGTTCATGTTTGCCGGTGAAGATTCTCCTTCGAATTCATCTTCATCAGAAACATTTTCTGATCAATTGAATGTGAATGTTTTTACAATTTACCTGAACAATTCTCGCCGAAAAATCCCTGATTATTGGCAAATTTCCAGATTTCAGCATCGGTAACGATTGTGATAAGAATTTTCTGTTTCACTTATAATATAATATGGCAGTATTTTGTTCTTGTTCAGCTTGGAACCATTGTTAAAGCATGTCGAAAACTGGGTTCAAGAAAATTTTGCTAAAATGATGTGTGAAAACCAAGGAAGAGAGGGAATTTTGTCGACAAATTTGCCGACCATGTTACATGAAGTAGGATTTAGCTTTTTGGAATGAAATGTTTAATTGTTCTTATTTTCCAATTTTAGGAAAGCATTTTTGAAAATGAGCATGAAAAAAGCACCACACTGGAGCGAAAAGAACGTTATTCTGCTGTTTCTGAGGTAGGAAAAAAATGGATATATGTTTATAGAGGTTTTTTTTATTGGCAACCACTAATTTGTAAATTAAATTTTATTTTACACATTTTATGTTTATGCTTATTGCAGGGCAGTTTGAGAGAGATGTTGATTGAAACGCTTGCTGATGATCATGTGTTCTTTTATTTTTGTCCCAAACATGTGAGATGCCTTGAATATTTGCCGAAGAATGCGGTTGCCAGTGTTAAAGAACGATTGATACAACAGCGTCTACATTTTTATGTTTGTTTGCTTTTTTTATCTTTTTGTTTTTTTTGAATTTTACAATCTGATGATTGTTCTTTTTTCAATTTATTTTGCTTTTTAAGAAATGCTTGAACAAGACTTTTGAGCAGTCATCTTTGCACTGCTTCCGACATTACATTTGGAAAAAGCTGATGCGCGATGATAATATGGCTAATGGTAAAGGAAAAGTGGTCGCCAAAGTGAGAGTTGTATTAATTTATTCTGTCTAATTTGATATGTATGATGTGTTGAACAGTTGTGTTGTGATCAAAAAAAGAACAAGAAAAGAATTTCAAATTAGAAAAAAACAGAATTTTTTATTCTCACAAAAACTTATACATCTTTCAGGCAGAACTTATTAGTTGTAATGAATTGGAATATCTGCTTCAAATAACCCATACAGTTAGTGTCTCTGTCATTAACTCTGAAGGAAATATGTTGATGAAGAAAAGGTTTTCTCAGTAAGTAAAACTTAATGATATATATATGTATGTATGTATGTATGTATGTATGTATTTCTTCATGTTCAATGATGCATGCTTTTAGAATAAGCAAGTTCATGCGTTATCTGTGTGACAAATTTTCTGGCAGATTAAAATTTTTCCAAAACAAACGTGAACAACGACAGCATTTGGTCAGTAGCTAGCTTATTATTATTTGTTTGTTGCTTATGAATGAAATCAGTCGTCAGTTGTACAGTGCTTTTTTTCCTCATTATTTTTAGGTTTTGATGAATCCGGATTTTGAAGAACATTTTATAATTATTACGCTTGAAAAGAAATTACGAAGCTTCAACATTCTAGTAGTGTTTCGAAGTGTGGAAGCAAATGTCGAACGAGGTGCCTACTTTGATCAGTTTGTCTCCTCTTCGACTTTGTGGAAAGAATTTATTCAGTTTGAAGCGGAATTTTTCACCAATTAGTGGCAACTTGCAATTATTTCTTTATGTTTTTAATTATTCTTTTATTAAGAGTGTTTGATTTGTATGTTTCGTTGTCTGTGTGTGTGTGTGTGTGTGTGTGTTTGTAGTATCCGTATCTGTATTTATTTCTGTTTGTCTGTGTATGTGTGTCTGTGTGCGCGTGTGTGCGCATCAATTTGTTCTATTCAATATCTTTCAGTGCATGGGTATAAATTGTTGGTATAGGAGAAATAATAAACTGGTGAAGGGAAATAATTTGAATTTCTTGGTCGAAATTCAAATCTATGTACAAATCCAAAGAACAGCTCACCAATTGCAGCAACAGCAACATTACAGAAAAGAAAGCGAACAATGAAATGTCGCATATTTGTTCATTCAAGCATCTATTCGTTTGAAAAGCACAATGATAATTATCATGCATTGTTGATCAGTTTACATCGTTGCTAAAACTTGGCTGAATTTGCACAGTTGCAGTTCAAACTGTTGTAATTGAGGACAAATGAAGCTGCAATGGAAGCTCCATTCTTGTTCTATATACACTGCCTTCCTACTCCTTTATCTGTTTGGCAGCAGATGATGAAGTTGAAAGCGAAAATCAATTTTCACAATTTAATTGTTTAATAATTACAGTTACACATGTTCACTTTGACGGAAGAATTTGTAGTTAATTACAACGCAATGTATGTGAAAATAAGGAAAGTTATTTTGAAATGTACACACTGTCAACAGTAGTTGTGGTCAATTCTTATTTTCCATCAATATACGCTAATGAATTTATTTTGTTAAAGACAGCTTTTTCTTTTTTATTTGTGCGATATATTTATTTATAATTTCGATATAACTTCGAGGAAGTGCAAAATTAATTAGTAGAGTGGAGTGAATTTATAAATTTCCTGGTTTTTTTTGAAGAGGCTTTTTTTTAATATACCAAAAGCAGAAAATAATGAGTTTTTTTTACCATTGAAGGTGGTATTTTTCTTGCAATTAAAATTTAGTATTTTGTTGTTGTCTCAGTGCGAATGAATGTGAATGAAATATGATCGATTTTCTAACTTCACAAAGATAAAAGCAGCATAAATTGAATGGAATTTTTTTATCATGAAATGTATATTTTTTTAATGAAATTGAAAATTAATAGAAAAAATATTGAACATATGAGTATCTTTTTTTTGTTTGTTCGTTCTTTTGCCTGATGGATGTGAAATTGTCAAAAAGTACAATAGCTGCTCATGAAAAATGTTAAAATTGTGCAAGCATGCAACGTTTTGAAGAAATAGAAAACTAACAAGCATATAATGGTCACGAATGATTGATTCAACTTGGAAGTGGTATTTTTGACTAACTATAATGTAGAAGTGATTCATTTTCTTTTCGTTTACGTCATTCATTCTGTTCAATCCAAACTGATTCAGCTGCTTACGACGACAACGTCTAGTGTTGTTAATCGATTTTTCTCCCCTACATATGTATATATATATATATATATATATATATGCATGCATATAGCTGTAGCGTCAAACTTGTAAGCAGAGCTTCTGGTGTTGACGACCGAAATTGACGGACATTAACAGTTACCGGCGCTGTTTGAATTGAAGAAAACGGTCTCTTTCTGAGCTGCATAAAATTTCAAATCATGAAATTACTTTCCTATTCTGTTCTAACGTTTCTACTCTATTCCATCCAGCTGATACACGCTAGACAAAGTATCACAAAAGACGGTATTCAAAATTGTGTATTTTCTTTCTCTCGTAGAAATTTTGTTTTTTAAATTTTTGCTTTTGTCATTTCAGAATTGGATTCACTGTTAGCAAAGCCGAATAAATTTCAGGTAAGCACAACAGTGTTGTTTGTGTCTTTATATCTGCATATTTAATACAATTACATTAAGGTTGTGGTATATAATTTTTTACTGATGCATCACGGAAGTAGCACATATGGAATTATTGTTTCAAATGAGAAAACAAATATTATTTGACAATTTTCAGATAAAAGCATCTTAAATGAAACAATTATGAGCAATAATATATGTGGAAGAACAAAAAACAAAAAATAATTTTGAAAATGAAAGCGTGTAATAGATGAATTTTATTTTGCCTAGCTAAATGTGCAGTGGATTTGCAACAATATGTAAGTAGCTTTTTACACGCTGTTCTGTATCTATCTTTATGGCAAATAAGTAATTTAAATAAATAAAGATTCAGGGCACAACATTGTGTACTTAGTTTCTTAATAATGCTGCCATTCTTGTGTAATAGATTAATCACTTTCGGTTCATCGTTAATTAGAAACACTTGTGCTTTAAGGTAATGTTTATTATGCATTACGATTATTATTAGAATTTGATAAAATATAGCAGTTAATAGTGCAATTATTCATGATGACAGTTTTTCAGAGATTATTACAATGAAACATGTGTAGAAAAAGTCTCTTTTCAACATTTTGTTTAAAACTATTTTCTCGTTCACTACTCTGTTGAGAATAATAATTAAAGTTATTAATGTTTGTTCTTTTGTTTTTAAAACTGTCAGTCATTTGTTACAAGTTTTGTGCAAGCTTTTCTCGTATGCTAATTATCTTATTGACTGCATTATGTAAAACTAATTTTTTTTATTGATAAAATTTTTTGAAAGCTCTACACACAACAGAGAGGGTTGATAGATCAATAAGATGAGCTTGTTTTCAGTTCAGTAATTAGCTAAAACGCAAAACTGACGAAAATGAAGCTTTTAACTTGACAATGAAATTACTCTTTTTTTATTTTCTCTTCATCAGTAAGTATTAGTTTATTGGAGTTGCTGTTTTTTGTCATTTTTGTCTCAAATAATCCCCTTTTGTAGTAAGTGAAGTTGAATTGTGAACAAATGCAAGCAAGTAATGATGATATTTACTTACTTTACGGAAAATCGATATTAAGTTCAATTTGTCAGACAGAGAGAGAAAGAAAGAGCCTGCTTTGGTTAAGTAACAAAGAAAGCTAGCTAGCTGCATGCAACTGTACAAAGCACCGCTGACATGCACTCATCTGAGCATAGCCGGCATGAAAAACACTTTTCAACAATGCTAATAAAAAGATATAGATGAAAGCATTTTCAGTTCAATATTCTTCAATCTCGCTTCCCCTCCGTGCAACACTTCCTCAATAAAAAAAAGCGCAATATAATAATTCTATTCTGAAGCGTACTTTTCATAATAATGGTAAAGTAAAATTTCTTTTTGAAATTGTAAAACAATTGAAAAAGATGAATTAATTAACAATTTCAGTCACGTATTATTATAGATATTATTAATAATACCCTTTGATGTTGCTTGAAAACAGTCAGTCAGTTACTTTTATTCATTGACAAGGAAATTATTTTATTTTTAGCATAATTTTAATTGTTTCCTCGTCGTAATGCTCTTTATGAGAACTCTAGGACGCGTGCACATATTGGCAATATTTTAATAAGTGCATTAAATTATCCTGTCTTGCTTAATTAATACTGGTTTATTTTTAAAACATACAACATGACATAGTCAGATTTTAAAATTCACTGCTCATATACATATATGTATATATATATATATATATATATATTCAGGATTTAAAAATGAAGTTTAATATTTTATAATGATGAAAGAAAAAAATGACGTAATTATTTATTTTTTTATTAAAGGGTGAATTGAATTTGTTGCGAGAATTAAGCAAGATCAAGCAGGACGGCTTGAAAACCGAAAGCTACAAACAGGAAACGTCACAGAAAATAAATGGTCTGGAGAAAACGGAAAAAATTGAAGAAACCACAGGTAATTGGATGAAGTTGTGCGAAAGGTAATTAAATTTTAATTTTTCCAAAATTTATTTTCAGTAAAGAACGCAAAGACCGGAAAGACGTTGTCGAAAGCTACTACTGACATGGTCAAAGATTATGATGGCAAAATTAGAGGGGGAAAAATTCTTGACATCCCGCCGGCCAAATTGCACAAAGTAAAATCAATTTTCTCACTCACAAGCGAAATTATGTGGGATTCAATTATGAATGAGGCCAAATTATGAATAGGAAGGAAGGAAATGTTTTTTATTGATAATTGACTTGTTTAGGTCGAAATTGCTGGCGATAAAAAAGAAGCAAAGGTAGAACACAAATGGAAATTTTAAATTATTATTATTACTGCTGAATAATTTTATTTTTATAGTTATTGAATCCCAGAGATATGGCTACGTATATATTTGAAACTAGCGATGTTGATGGAGTGAAAGCTGTGATTGATAGTTTTGTTAAAAGTAAAAAGGTAGTAGTATAAGCTTTTGTGTTATTTGTGTTATGTTTACTGTAACAACATGAAATTGAACAAAAATTAACTTCTTTTATAATTAAATTCAAAAGTTGTTGTATTTTTAAGATGACAGAAGAGGATGCCGAGAATTATATGAACCAAGTTACTAAACATTTGAATACCATGCATGTGGAACTGCTGCAGCAGCTGTCCAAAGAGGTGAAAACACAGTTTATTCATCTTATTTTTGCTTTCATCATCAATTAGAATGTTTTTTATTTTTTTAATTCTTCATTTTTTTTACAAAAAAGAGCATTTTTCCATTTTTATTTTTGTATTGTCTCTGTCTACAGTGACAGTATTGTTCTACTGTAGATAAGACTTCAAAATGAAAAAGTGGACAAAGCGTACAATCAGATGTTGTCACTGTCCGACGTGCTTAGCAATAATTATCAGGCTGAAAATTTATTGTACGCCAATGCGAAAATGTTGTTCTGGTTGTACAAAAATGAAGGAGATGTTTATGCAAAGAGAATGTTGCAGCAATTTGTGGAGACGGTCCAAGCAGCTGCAGCGCAGGGCAGTGTCGACGATTCGACAAGAAAATTAATTTACGGTAAAATTATTTTTTTAATCTTTTAATTTTTTGTCTTGACAAGAAATGAATAATATATATATATATATATATATATATATATACATATATATATACACATTATTCACTTAACACAGGAGTGGTTCTTCGAGCAATTAAAGATGCCAGCGTTGAAATTCCTGATGAAGTAAATTTTACTCCTCCTCTGTGAAATGAAATTTAACAACTTTATTGCTGTTCTTGAACACTGAATGATATGGAGTAAAAAAGCATTGTTTGTGCATTTTTAGATTTCACATAATATAAAATATATTTATTCATTTATTTATTCATATTTATACATTTTTCTAGCGTTGCATCATTTCAATGTTTCATTAAACATTAAATAAAATATTAAACTTTCAGAGCTGATAGATTTTATTTAGGTTCTTCTGGAAACAAACTGACATTTTTGACTGACTAACGTCAACGCTTTGAATCACTGACGCGTAGTCAACTGTAACTATATATGATGACAAGCCTGTAGCAAAATAAGCCAACAAACAGTAGTAGAGAGAGAAAACAGTATTTTTTTTATTTTAGAAAAAATTTCATCCCTATGGCTAGCATGCATAAAAAGCACCATATAAAGAGTAAAATTTTGAAATCAGTACATTTTGCATAAAATGCGGAAGTGTTGTACAAATTCACAATGCTATCTTTTATTGGTGACGAGCAAAATTGCCAAATATTTGAAATATAGGCGGCAGGTTGAACTGTTAACTCGCCGACCATACTGTGCTTTGAACAGGATACAATCTTCACCCAAACCTTTTTGCCCAACAAATCTGGTTGATTAGCAACTAAAATCTGAAAAGAAGGAAGGAAAAAAGCAAGATATTGTCAAAGAAATATCTGGAATATGGTTGGCTTTCTTCTTTCACTACCGCTTGTCTACTTACCTGTTCGTAAAATTTATTGTGTCCCACCAGATAGTCATCACCACGAAAAGAACGTTCAGTGATTAATACTTGGTATTTCAAACCAACCTATTATTTATTATATTACATTTTCATCTGCAAATATGGAAAAATATTTTTTCTTCACAAAACCCAATCATACCCGATTTTGGTATGGTTCGTAGGAATTGAATAGCTGTGTCATTCGTCTGGTTCTGTCTTTAACCTAATAGGCAAAATATGAAGAATCACCAAATGAACAATAATAATATTGAGAAGATGAAAAACTGTTTTACTTACAACAGTAGTGTCGAGTCGTTTGAGCTTTGCAGCTGGCGTTCCAGGTCTGGGATAAAATTGGTTGATGAATAAACTTGCAAAACGATACTTTTTCACCAAATCCAATGTGTCATTGAAATCCTGAAAGAGAAATGAACAAAATAATGATTCAACAGCTTTTAGGATTCAAATTTATCGGTTTTAGAAATACTTACTTGTTCAGTTTCAGTTGGAAAGCCACAAATAACATCAGTTGCAATTGTTATCCCAGGAACTCTGCGAAGGAACCAGGATTTTTACTTTTATCAGTACATCTATCGAAAATGTGAAGATTTACTTTTTTTTCATGAATTCAACAACAGCACAAAAATCATTGACGTTGTACTCTCTTCGCATGTCTTGGAGCACAGCATCGCTACCAGATTGAACAGGAATGTGAAGAAAAGAATATACACAAGGATGATTAAGGATTTCTCCAATTTCCTGAGCAGGAATAGGAATTAAAAAAAAAACTTCAATTCATAACCAATAAAACACATTCACCTCTAAATAATCCAAGATATATGGCGGATTGGTCATGCCCAAGCGTAGCATTACTCCATCGGGAAGTTTTGCCGTCACTGCTTTCAACAGTTCAGGCAATGTACAATCAATGTCGCGACCGTAAGCGCCCAAATCTTCAGAGGTAAGCCAGATTTCTTTGACTCCTTCTAAATATTGAAATTGAAATTGCTGTACAGATGTAGAATGAATATTTTCACCTACCGCTAATGCAACTCTCAGCTCGGTCAACTATCTCTTCAATTGAATAGCTTGCCAAATTGCCGCGAGCTTTTTTCGTTTTACAATATGTGCAATTGTTTAAACAGCTAAACAAATTTTTATTCACGATTTCTAGTTTCAGAACTTTTCAAAGTTAATTTCAAACCCAGTATTGATTGCTATAATTTCAACAAGTGGATTTCGACGAACTTTTGGTAAATCCAATCGTGCGCCAGCGGTTCGTTTCCCTTTAACTTTTCTATAGTTGAGCAGTTGAACTGTGTTCCCTTTCAACGTTTCTTCAACCACCTCTACTATACGGTCTATTTGTTGAATTCCCACCAAAGATACACCCTTAAATATTAAAACAGGAATTAAATATTTTTTAATGCATAAAACCTGAACTCACTTGAAGCCAAGGAATCGAAGGTTCCGCTTGCGGTACACAGCCGGACACTATTACCGGCTTGTTCAGCCCTTTCGCTTTTTCTAATTCATTTTGCACATGTTGCTCTGAAGGCGTCTTAACTGTACAACTATTTAACAACCATATATCTGCCATTGAGGGATCATCTAGACGAATAAAAACGAATAAAAAGAATACACATATGATTTATGTTCACAAGTACAGACCGACAATTCCATAACCAGCACTACTTATCAAACCAGCCATATATTCTGAATCACTGCTGTTATGCGTACAACCCCATGTCTTTACGTATACTGAATAGGCACCTAAACAAAGTATAACAGTGACAGATGTGACATTCCAAACAATTTAAACACAAAACTTACAATTTTCAACTTTATATTTTACACAAATTAGTATTACCAAAATAATTTATAATAACTTCATAAATATATATTACTATTTTGTTAGCTCGTGGTATTATGCATGGCATGAATATAATAATAACAATAATGAAGTACACATACCAGGAATAAAACTATCAGCACATGATTTCCCGGGCCATAAATATTTTTTATAGTCACTGTTTAACTTAACGTCTTTTCGTTCACGTGGAGCAAGAAAATCAGAGACATCCTCGATATCGTCAGGCTGAGAAGTAACTGGTGGCATGTTTTATATGATGAAAAAACTAAAGAAGCAATGTGTTATTTGTATAATAACTGAAACTGCACAAATAGAGTTAGCAAACACCATCTTTTAAAATTGCAAAATAAAAAAGAATTTCAATGGCAGTCTGCTTTAAAAAAATATCAGCAAGTAATGCATTTTTTAAAATTTCAATTAAAAAAATTGAAATAATAAACGAAATCGAAATTATTAAATCAGAAAATTGAAATAATTCAGCCACCTTTCCTGCTTTACCTAGTGTAAACAGAAAATGCAGCAATCAATGAGCTTAAGTTACAGTAACATTATTATGAATGCAAGTACGATTTAAATTTAATTGAAAATAAATGATTCATTTTATTGCTAAAATTTTGGTTTCAGTGACTACGAATAAATCATATTTACAGTTTGCACTTGTTTGCTCAATGTGCTTGTTTTTTTTTTAAATTATTCTTTACGCTTTTCGGATAATTTGCTAACAGCGCACATCTGTTATGAATTAAGTGTTGTTTTTAATCAAATACACGTGTTTTCAACAATGTAATGAAAAAATACAAATAAATTTATTTCATATAATAAACATACCAACAAGAAAAACACCGTAAAATAAATATTTCACAAAAAAATCGTATCAAATTTCAGAGATCAGTAGATTGATAATTGCTTTTCGATTTTTTCGAAGAAACGAGATTACCAAAACGTCCTTTCTCTTGTTTTTCAGCAGATTCTCCTCTTTCAATCGTATCTATACTAAAAATAATATAAAAACGCAAAAAAATAAAGAAAGAAATAATTGTCTGTTTTTTGTTTTATATTACGAAGATTTTGCTTCAATACGACGAACGTTCATGACGCTGTGCTGAATTGTTCGATCAATTTTGTTAAAAAAATCGTCCACTGAAATTTTCGATAAATCCTCCAATTCACCATTCTCGAAGCTCTGATCGACCGTCTGCTTAGCAGCTTGTTTATCTTTCGATATCACTGCTGTCGATTCATCGCTTGACTGACTGAACAACGGGATACTGAGCGTTTCACGGAGGAAGAAGCTTTCTTGTGACCACAGACGATTCAAACGCTTTATTTCCGCAACCTGAAAGCAAAATATCCTTGCCAAATAAAAAAATAATTTGGAATCATCTGCAGTTTTTGAATTGAACCACATCTCAGCAAAGTAAAAAGCACAAAACGAGAAAACTGTACTTGAAGCAAAAATCTCTGCTTTTTGTAAACAACAGTTTTGCTGTAATATTTTTAAATAAGTAAATAAATATATATATATATATATATATATATATATATATATAAAGGTCTCAAAGAGAACATTATTGACGTTAATACTGCGTGAAACCTGAAAAAAATCAATAAATATCCATTGAAAATATACACTTATTTCAACACATGATAAAATTGCGATCAATATTTACAGCAAGAATGGTAGTAGTGCTAACGTAATAAAATTGAAAAACAACATGGTAATTAAAATCAACTACACAACGCTTATAAGCAAAAAATATTAATAATGCACAATTTTTCTCCTCATATACAAGATACAGCAATGTTCTTCTTATAAAACAATCATCTGCTCGGTGTTGTTCATGATCATCTTGATATCAAATTCATATCAATATTTCACAAAGTCGAAGGAAATTTAATGAAAATTAAATAAATAAATGCAAATATGCATGGAAGAATAATAAAACTTACATTAAAATAACTAAATAAATAAATTGCACTATTGCTAAACTCACGCTGCTATTGAACTTCAAAGCAATGCCAGGAAGCGTATCTTGCGGTGTAACTTTATATTCGATAACTTTAATAACCGCACGATTTGGTGGAACAGAAGTTGTACCATAGCGAGGAATTTTTTTTAAACCACATAAGAAGGTCGTTTCGTCTTCCATCTGGTCTTCATCAGAAAAACATGGCATTAGCCTTTTTCTTCTTGATTTCTAAAAAAATGGTTAAAATTATCGACAAATCACCAATCAGGTCAAATAAAAATAAGTAAATAGCTAATCTATACAGTCAACTGGTCAGGAAGTACAGATTCAGAATCGTATTAAACGTGCCACATAAAAAAATAGAATATTAATCGGCATAAAAAAAAAATACTCTTAAAATTGAAAATAATTACAATAATTTCAACAACAATTACAATATCATAAGATTATATTATTACAAAAAAATATTATAACAATACTATTTTGTAGCAAGGAAATCATACTGTAGAAAATCAGGCGTTAGTTAAATAAACTTTTTAAATTATTACAAGTGAATTTTGAAATTTTAATAACTAAATGTAAATAAAATATATTAATGTATTACTTTCATAATTTGTGCTTAAAAATAGTTGTAAACATCATCAACATTTTCAACAATGCGTTTAGGCAAAGGATCACTGTTGAGAGACCTCACCAGCTTAATGAGCAATTTGATTGGTCAATTTTGATTTCTGCTTCCATTATCAAATCTGCCCGGCACTGCTTTCGCCATTCTTCTGTTTGGGCTTTTTCTGTGTGGTATTCAGCTCTTCTTTCTCTTGCGCTGCTGATGCTTATCAGTGCTCCTGATCTTTTTTAATATATAATATATATTACGTAATTAAATCATAATATTACGTAATTATGATTATTATGCATTGCAAGACGACAACGTGGTTTTGGAAGCTCGTGGAAGAAAAATGCCTAGCTTGGCCAGCTACGACACGGTTGTGTGGCTAATATTATCGGTTGTTTTTGAGACTGGTTTGGTGAGCTTGTTATTCTACCCTGGGAATAGAATAAAATGTTCAGATAAACAGCGTATAACATGTGTTAACTGTAGTATTAAGAATTAGCGTGAAAACTGTGCACTGACGAAAACTTCTTAGGTAAAATTGCTTTATATTGACTATTTATATTCCACTACCGCAGCATTAATGAGCAATGTCCTAAATTCAGAGTATACATTCTTGAGTAATTATTTTGGAAGGCACATCTGAATAATTGGTTATTACTTTTCTCAGTTTCAGACAATAGCGCATGAAAGTCAACAATGAATATTGCAACTTGACTTTAGAATACGGTAGATGGAATGGACAGTCAGCATTGTTGATGGTGGCATTTTATTTGTTAATAAAGCCGCTGTCTGTGTTGAGACGAAAGTGTTGAGAGATGTTGAAAAAGCTCGGGAACACTTGAAATGGAAAGCAAATGTGATATGTTCTTCGAAGTGGCCACTTATTTTTACGGTTGACACTGGCATTATCTGGTGAGCAAAATTAATTTACGTTTTAACTATCTGCATATATTTTGTATTTTCTCTTATGAAGTCGATAATTTTTCATCTGATTTTCAAAGTAGAATCCTTGAAGACTTTTGCATAGGAGTGAATTAACGTTTGCAAACAAAATTGATAATTGATCTTCTGTTGCTTGCTATTTCCATAATGCCCACGAATAGCTGATTATTGCTTACACAATTCAAAATTCAGTTCGTGTGCGTGTACATTTATTTACTATTGCCTCGTGATTAGTGAGGGGCTAATCAAGTTGATTAATCAAACGGCAAAATGAGGCCCAAGCACATAGGCACAATCCACAGTGCTTAAACTTCGCACTTAATGCTTTATTACATTTTGAAAGTTTATCTACTACATGTTGCGAACGTTTTCTGCACATTTATATCATTAAAATTGCTTATTTTTTTTATATAAGTAACTATCATCAGAACAGTGAGCTGAAAATAGCAGTCTTTGAAACTGATAATCAGTAAAAATGATTTATTTCTTTATTTATTTATAAATTAATATATGTTTTTGCTTTAGAAGAAATGCACAACCTGATATAGTGGAAACAAATTCTCAAAATAGAAAACAAAGATTTACCAACGAACTGTGCAAAGCTTATACAGAACTTTGCACTGCTAGAGCAGAATAGAAAAAGAAATTACATAACAATATAATAAAAGTGTACAAATATCATTATATAGTGAGTATCTTCATTTCTGCTGCCATTATTTATTTAAAAGTTATTTTCTCACATATTACAGAACTTTTAAAATTGACAATAATTGATTTTAACTGATTTTAAGCCGAGGAATAAATTTATTTTCATGTAATTACTTGGATTGAATTTACATGTGTTTATTTATTCATGATTTAATCTAAAAAATAAAAAAGCAGTATTGTTCAGCTTTGATGATAATGCAGCATGCAATGCTCAATGAATGAGCTAACTGATATGGAAATTTTTAATACACCTACGTATCAACACTTACTATGTGTAAAATAATATGCGTAACAGTGTATTGTGGAAAACAAGCATTTAATGCTCCAGGTGTCTTTGTAAACTGTTTTGTTGCAGCTAGAGCAGCTGATAGTTATCAAACTGTTATCAAATAATTATCAAATGATCTTTTAAGAATAATTATTATACGTTATAAATGTTATCTGCAGTTTTATTTGATCAGCATTGTTAAGTATTTTTAGTTTATACCTTTTGATAAAATAAATCTTATATTAAAAGTTGTTTGTGAAATACTCATGAATCTTGAATGTAAAGTTAAGCCAAAAATGCACAGTTTTTGCTTATATTTTGGAAGCTGAAAGGTTAGTATCGAAGAATAAAAAAGAAGCTCTTCCAAGCTTCATTATACATGCTTTATTATTTGTAGAAATTTATAAAATGTTAATTAGGAAAGGGTTAAACTTGTTTGAATGCCACGTTGATTATGATTGAATTATATTTAAAAAAGCATTTATTGTAATACCTGGAAATAAGTTATTTTTAAATTTATTAAGAAACTTGGTTTCATTTAGAGCTTTGCGGTTTATGTATGTAATATTCTCTTTTTGAAGTATGTTGCATTTTTAAAATTATTTTGCTAATTTCGTGTTTATCTAAAATTATTTCACATATGTATCATTTCGCTGCAACAGTTCTGCCTATTTCACATCAAATTTGCATATTTTTTGTATTTTATACTGCATAAATGTTACACAAGGCAGTTAAAAGCTTAATATTAAATGTTCTATTTCAAATATCATAGAATGCTAATCTAATGTTCATGTAAATTTGCATAATATTTCACATGCTGTAATAAATTTATAATTAATTTTGCATAATTATTAAATAAAACCTGCATTTTTTTTATTGTAGTGCATACTGTAATGTGTATAGGTTTCCCTGCTGAAGATCCATGCTGCATGTTGATTAAGACCTGACCTACACATGTGTAGCGTGTGGTCCATTTTGATCGGGCAGCTGGCTGCTTCCTGACTGCTGCTCACTCAAGAGATGTCCCTTTTGTGCATTTGTGGTAAGATTATGATGTTTAAGTTGTGTTTTGATGCGAAAGGTAGTTTTAGTTCTGTTGGCGCTAATTTTGTCTGTCTGATGTGATTAATTTCTTTTTTTGAAATATCTATAAGAGAATGATTTTTGCATTGTCATTTGTTATTAGTACCTGAAGATTATTCAATTTGAACAGTGTTTGTTTATGATTTTGTTATTTATTTCACTGTAGTGTTAATCCTGATAATCTTAGATTAAGTGATTGAAGGATTTGAATTTTCTTGTACATATTGAATTTAAGCTTTTGAAGCTGGAAATTGACAAAAGCTTGATTTAATGAAAGCTGTTCAACCTGCTGGTAGATAATATGTTATTTCGACAGGTAGCTTAATTGCAGTCTCTTGTTCTATTGAATAGAATGCATCAAGACAGTCTTACACTGTATTGATTTGTGAGCTTCTCCTTTTCTGCAGCTGCTCAAAAGTCTGCATTATGCAGATCAATATATGGGCTTATCACCAATAATGAAATTAGCATATTTCAATTGCTGATCCGCCTTTACAAGCGTGGTTGTTTACGTTGCTTTCTTCTTGCAACAATAGAGCGAGAATTTAACTTTTGTGAAAGCGTCTGCTGCTTTTTTCTTCATTTTTAAATTCATCCACTGAAAGAACAAAATGTGGGCGTTGGTTAAAATTGCTTCACTATGCAAGCAATGTGTTCAATAAACCTCTGCGCAATGACGCGCGTTTAATGCTCGATGATGCTTTATGTATCTTTCCTTTGGGAATTTTAAAATTTCAGTTTGGTCGACTTAGTTTTGATTTTCTGCAGTGCAATATGACAGTTTATAGATTTTTCAAAATTTAATTAGCGAATTCAGTGTTAAATTTTAATTTCTTCTTTTCAGCATGACGCATTTGTTTGCTTTTGAGACAGATTTATTTATTTTCAAATAAAATTGCAAGATTTATTTTAGAAAGAGCTTTAATTTATTGTTAGCTTGTTCAGTTGACTGAAATACTGGAAGCATGCTTGTAAATTTGAATTGATCTATTATTATTATGATTATTTACTATTGAGAAGAATTTTTAAGAAGCGGAATTGAAGGCTGGGAAATTTTTCAATTATGGGATTCATTTACGCGGAATTTTCATTTAGGGCTGTTGTATTGGGCGGTTTGTTTGTTGACTTGTTTGTATGATGTGATTATGATACGTTATTTGTTTTGTTGCAGATGTGGAAACGTTTGGTCGGTCGTTGTGTTGTGATTGATTTTTTCTTTTACTTTATTATTCTTTTAAGTTTTATTGTTTCTTTTGTTGTACTTTAAATTGTTGTTAATGCTGCTTCTGTCGTTCATTTTATTTTGTTTGGTCGATTTTATTGTTTATTTTTGGAAATTGTTCTTTGCTTGCATTTTGTGTTCGTTTTATTGAATAAAATTTTGCTATTTTATGAACTTTGACTTCTTTTTGTTTAGTTGAACGTTCTGTTTGAACATTATTATGATCACTTTTAATTTTAAAATTTATCCATATAGAGGAAAATCTAATCATGTATTGTTAGTAATTTGTATAAAAGAAGTTTTAGGTTGAATGTTCAGATGAACACAGTTTCTCAGCACATTAGCATTGCATTCATAAATTGGTACATATTGAAAAAGCAAGTTGAAAAAATTGTGCATTTAGAAATGAGCAAAAGTGGTTGCACAGAAATGTAAATGTTTTAAATAATTTGGAAGCTGTTTAAGCAAAATTTACTTACAGTGGGAGGTAATTTTTAATGTTACAAAAAGAAGATAATTTCTTATTGACACAATAATGTTAATACACAGTTTTGTTGATTCATATATCTGAATTTGCGGCGTAGCAATGTGAATTTGCTTTTGTTAGCTTTAATCTAATTGCATTGTATGATTTTTCAACTGTTCAAAGCAAAAGCTTATCAATGTTTTATTCAGTATTCATTATAAACATATGAGTCATTTATACATACAAATCAGGTCTAGTATTTATTACCGAACAAATTGAAATCTAAATACAATCCTCTGTTATATGATTGTAATGTACTGTAGTGTTGCACTTATTTAATTTTTACATTTATTCTATCATTTCACAACTATTAACAATAATTAAACAATTACTTATACGTTGTTTATTTTCTATATTAAATAATAATTTTCATCACGACGTTTGAATATGATATTTGTTTTGAAATTTGGTACAGTATCCCGAACATTGTTTAATGGTAGTTTTTTTTTCTTCTTTCAAGATAATGAAAATTTCTTATTTTTGATAAAATAAACTGTTGTTCATTGATCAGTATATTGAATATAAGAGTTCAAGAAATGTATGTAAAAATGGAAAAACATGACGAGATGAAGTTCAAAAAAAGCAGTACGAAACTGACAATTGCATTGCAGAAGTGAATAAAAATGAAATTGTTTCCAAATTACCGCACTTCAAGTAAATAATTCACGGTGCATTTCATTTTTAACGTCAAGATTATGGCCTGTACTGCTTAATTTACCAATGTAACATTTGACTGTAATGAAAACACTTTAAAGTAAGATTTTTGATTAACATTCTTGAGCAACGAAGAGCAAAGCATTGATGTACTTGGATAAATTGTTTCTTTGAATTACTGAAATGCTGATGGAAGTTTTGAATGCCGTTTTCTGCAAATTGCCTCCTTAAACTGAAACTTTGTTATTTGTTAAATTTCTGCTGGTGATGATATTATATTCTACGGCTCAAGCTAAAGCCTATCTTCGACCAATGAAGCAATGCTTTCGCAGAAACGATGCATTTGGGAAATTTCGTAAAGAGAGAAAGCATAAAGATGAAAAGAAATACTATTTATTTAATAGCATATGCTAACATCTTTGATTGTTTTTTAGTATCTCATCATTTCTTGATACAGTCTATGCGTATAGGGTTGCTTCAGCAAATAAACATGATATGGATGTTTAAATTTCAACATTGATAACTAGTCGACACATTTACGATTCACATTACTGGAGAAAAAAGATTTTTCTGCAAAAAAAACTTCTTGGAAATCATCTCAATTTATTGGGCACGTTAAATAGCTTTTTAAATTGACTATTGAATATCAGTTATCAGAAAAATATTATAGCGAAGGCTCAGTTTTCAGTGTTTTCTTCTTTGCCGACACCACTTTCAATAATAGAAATAGTACATCAAATAAATATTCATTAACTCGTTGGAAATAGTTAGAACGTTTCGATAAGCTAAATTTTCAAGTTCAATGTCAACAAAATTTTCACATTCACATTCTGTAGTTGTAAAGCAATTGTTAATTCTTATATTATCAGTTTTCCAATATTTCACATTTTGATTTATTAAAATTGGATTCAATTTCAAATTTATGCCATGAAAAGTAACACTGTAAGAAATGATAATTGCTTATAGTTTTTATTTCAAAAGTACAACTGTATTATTATGGTGATGGTGATGTTCAAATTTATTTACATTATTTTTATTTTGAAAAATGGCGATTCTCTGCAAATTGCAATTCAGCATAAAATTCACATTTATTATTTATCAAGCAGAAAATTAATTTATTGATTATTTTTACTATTATTTATTTTCTGCAATATGAAAATTGACATGTTTCTTCAATCTTTTAATATATTGTATTTGTTGATTGAAATTTTGAATTAATGTTATGAATTAATAAGAAATAATTAATCATTTTTTGTATCATTTTAAATTATCAAAATGTTATATCGTTTCGTTAATGTTTAATGAATAATCATTAAAAGTAATTGCACGTTGGGCAATTACAGCGATGTACTTTTTGTTTTTTTGTTTTTTCTTCTGTACAGAATTTTTGAAAAATCTATACGTTTTAATTATATGTAATCCTTTTTAATTCAGTGATAATTGATTTTTTTTCCATGACGTTTTGACTCTTTTTAAAGATTGTAGATGTGTGTAAAAGTTGTATAAAGTTTAAAAATTTTATTTAATATTTTTATAATTTATTAAAAATATTAAAATTTGTTTGAAATTATTTCTAAAAATTGCTCTCATGTTATTTTGTTGCAAAACTGTAGTTTTTTTTTTTTAATTTTTCTCAGACTTGCATATATTGCGTAATACTGTATTTGAAGTGTGCAATGTTGTTTTGCTCAGTTTTGTAAATGAATATTTAAACAAAGTTGAATAATAATTTAAATGAGATGCAAAAATTTGCTTTCTCATACATGTCACATATTGAAATAATATTTACAAGAAAGATGATTTTCAATATGAAATTTAAAACGAATAGCAATGCAAATGTTTTCATTTTGAATTGTTTCATTCATCTTAAATCATATTTTCCCTTTCTTAACGCAGTGTTTAATATATGTTAAATTTCATTTAACTTTTTATCATTGAACACTTCATCGACTTTTGTAATAACAATAATGACAGCATTATTCTTCTTAAGCTACTTTTTCATTCTTTTTGCAGTGCTTCATAATCATTTTTTGACATCTGAGTGAATTTTTAAAACACAAGCATAATTCAATTTTTCAAGTAACTGATTTTACTCTTATTTTTTATTGATTTTTATGCACAATCAAATTAAATTATTTCATACTGAAAAGTGATGGCGGTGTTACAAATATCTGCCATGCGATGTACACATGTTAGCATTTAACTTTAATCTTTGTTACTTATATTAAGTTTTCATTGTACAATTTGAATTCTTTATTTGGAACATTTAATTATTAAATTTTAATTCAAATTAATATTTGCAATTGAATTAATGTTTTTTAAAGTATTTTTGAATTAGAAAAAAGCGTCTTCTGTCACATACATCTGTATATATTTGTATATTGAATTTTATCAATGAATAATATTCGCTTATGTAAGTGTTTTATTGATTTTCTATTTTCATTTTTTGAACTTATGTATTTTGTTGTTTTCTTCTTGTTTGCTTGTTGTCCGAGGGGCAGGAATGCTGGAGTGGGCAGCTATAGCTTGATGCAGGGGTGCGAGTGAGTGTGGTGAGTTGGAAATTGGAAATCTCATTCTGCAGTTTAAAATGCGAAAATTTTGCTTGAAATCGAAGATTTGTTGTGACAAACGTTTTGGCATTTTGTTTGAGCTTCTTTTAATTAAATTGTCCAATTTTCATTTTTCCAACGGCAAGTGGCTGGTTTGCCAATTTGCTCACTTCCGACTTGTGCTGGTTGCTTTAGGCAGCTTTTATTGCGTTATATAAGCCATCCCAACTTCAATCGATAATTTCGACTTTAGGCTGACTGATTTCTGCACAACCAACTTGATCATTTTCTCCTTGAACATTTATTTATTTATTTATTTATTTATTCATTCATTCATTATTATTAATTTCATTCTCTTTTTACAATTATTACTGCTGAGATTGGTTGATTCGTTCTTCTTTTTCATCACACAACAACATCAAGCTTTTGTTAGCCATTTTGTTAGTCACATTGATCCTTTTGCAAATGTTACCTATTTAACATGACAAAAGGTGACAGGTGGCGCTTTGGACATTAACTTTGCTAGCATGCTTTATACTATGCTTACTTTTGCTGTTCATCTGTTCAGCAAGACGACACCGCGAAATTTTCAAAATGAAATCTATATCTGATGAAAATTTCGCCACATTGATTCTCTGTTACATTCGAGGTATGGATATAATAATTATTATTTCATTTTTTTCCTTTTTTTGTTTCAATCATTTATTGATTGTTTTCAAATTGGAATTTTTTTTCATTCATCGATTCATATGTGCATGTATATGTGGATACTGTATGTATAATTTTCTATTATCAAGTTAATATTATTATTGAGGTTTTTAATTTTATACATATTTTGTCAATTTGGACAGAAAGATACTTTTAATTGACAATGAAATATGAAGCGTATTTAATCAGAATTTTCTTTGCTCCTGACGTGTAGTTTAATTGATCGAATTAAAGCGGCTAAACGTCGTCTGCTCGTTTTACTTTGTTAAATAAATAAATTACCAAAGCATACAATAAAAATTGTTTCTCAATAAATAAATTTTATTAAAAAAAACAAACCAGTTTACTTTTATAAAACCATTTTTGATGCTAATTTTAATTTATTCAAATAGTAATAAGCCTGCTGAAGACGGTAATTCTTCATTGGAAAATTTATTATTGATGTCATTTTTTGCATCGTTCACGATGAAGGCTTAGTTCAGTCATGCTATGTTGAATTTATATTAAATTTTTATTTAAACTACTTTATTTATTTAAATATTATTTATTTTTTCATTGACTTTTGTACTGATGACAATTTTGCTTTGTAATTATGCTCAGTATAATCATTTGTACATTTAGTTGTTGTTTGAATTGTCATTGAAGGTGTTAAAATAGCAACACGTTGATTGAAAAATATTTCATATTGTATTATTTTTGAGTTGAAATTTTTATTTATTCTTTATTCAACATGCTCTGCAGTGGGCGGCGGCGGCGGCGGTAAGGTACACGACGTCAGCTTTATTGTTAGCTCAGCTTTACGCAGCTGTGGTGCAATTAGCTTCATGACGTCATTGCATTCGATTTGTTTATTCTATAAGCTGTTCATTGATGGACAATATTTTATTGAAATCGGCTGTTTAGCATCTCAAAAGGCCCATTCAGTTGCATTGCATGAAAAGTGATTTTGATTTGCTGGTGCGAAATTTATTTTTCATAAAGAAAAATATACTTGCGCACATTCATTTGAACAAATTTCATTTACTACAAAATTTAAAGATCTAAAATTAGATAAAGGTGTTTCAAACTTCGATAATATTCTCCTTTTTTATTTTTAAACGTAATCAAAAAACTTTCTTTTCTTTTTTATCATACTGTAGTGGGAATGACTGTTACAAAAATGCAAGTTTTATGTCCCTTTCATTAGGAAAATATATATTTACAATAAATCAATTGAACTTTATGAAAAAAAAGAAAATTTTCTTTTGTTTTTTATAAATGTCATTTTTTATTTAGAAACGAAAGGATCTATTAATATTTTCTTTTCTTCCATTTTATTATTAAATCATTCATTTCAAAATATTCACAGGTGTCCTTTCAATCTTATTATTCATTATTTGATTAATCATTATCTTGCCAGTGTTGTTGTCATTTTCATTTCATTTTATTTTATTTTACACAATGAATAAATATATAAAATATTAAAATGAAATTTCTTCCCAATAATAGTTTGCATTTTTTATAACGATGAGATTGAAGTGAAAGCAAATTCATGGAACATTGCATATTTGATTGATAGTTTTCAATGATTGAATAAACGCAAAAAGTAGAATGCACAATTAATTATTATTTATTTATTTATTAAATATTAACCGTAATACAGTTTATTCATGTTAAACATCTGTTTATTGGAAACTGTAATTATGATGTTCGTCATTCTTTTAATATCGTACAGTACATTAATAAGTTAATCTGTTGGTAAAGTTTATGACAATAATATTTAAACAAAAAATTCAGCAATGTATTATTTTATTGTTGATGAGCTGGAATGATTTTTGATTTAAAAATTTAACTTGCAATGTAATTTTGTAAGCAGATCGATTGTCCAATTTTCCATTTTTTTGAAAATAATTTGCCATTGTTTTTAAACTAACTTGCTTTTTTTTCTAATTTTAGTGAAGAAAGCACGACTGCATGGTGTAAATGGTAAGTAAAAATTGTTTTGTTTTGTTAATAAATAAATTGTTATTGTAAGTGTTGAAATTTATAAAAAAATTGTATAATTGATTGGTTGAGTTGTCACATTATTTTGATTAAAACATAATTGATTCATCTGTGAGATTGATTATGACTGACATTTGATTTTTTTGTTATTGTTGTTCTCTCTTTTTAACTTTCTGTGTTGGAGTTCGGGATTAACTTGAAAAGATGCTTCCGCTAGTTGCAGCATGCAATAGTGTTAATATTACACGTGCCCCTGAATTTGATGCAAAAATTAAATTTCACTTGTTGCTGCCACGAAATGCCCATTATAAATACATATTTATTTATTTATTTAAATTTAATCAAAAAACTTTCTTTTCTCTTTATCATACTGTAGTGCATTACAAAAATGCAAATTTTATGTCTCTTTCATAAGGGGAAAAAAATATATATATAACTAAGTGAAATAATTCGTTTTACAGCTAATCTTTTGCTCGCGTGATTTTTGCTTGATGCGCGCTTTTGGAGATGAATCAATTTTTCAATTATTAAACGTCGTTTATTGTTTGAAGTCGAACTGGGAAATGAAAATTTGTTCATAATTTCACCCTGTCAGGGGAATCTTTTTCGCTTATTTTGCGTTCAACAAAAGATGGAACTGAACGCCGAAAGCGAGCGCATCATTTAATAGCTGTTAATTGTTCGTTGACAGCCTTTATCATCACTGTGCCATGATTTCAGCTTATCTTTGTTGGAAGCATGAAATTATGCTCAGTCGCCTGTAATCAACCTCTGTACTAAAGAATACACATCGTCAACGTTTTAGTTGTTTATTGATTAAAATTTTTTGTTTTCTTTTTTATTTTATTTTATATTATTTTAAATTGATTCAGTGTCCAGGGTTGAAGTTAGAAAACGTTCTATTCTAATACAATTAAACTTTTCACTTACAGTGTCTGTTTGTTTCATTATTCCCCATAAAATAAAATTTATTTTTTTAATTAAATTTTGGTTAAGTATAATTAAAATGAACAATTCATTTTTTGCATCAGACTGTACCAATAGTATTGCAATTACTTTGTGGTTTAAAAATTGACAACTTCATGTTATTTCATTTGTACGGAATAGAAGAAAAATTACGTTTGCTTACTGTAACTTTGTTTCAAAAACTTTAGTTATTTAATTTTTGAATTTCAAGATAAATAAAAGAAATGGCAATGATGCAGTTTAACTTAAATATTTAAATAAATAGAGTTGATTATGAAACAACAAATAGTTCGCATTTTTATTTTCGTTCATTTACAATATAAATATATTCAGGAATTTGTAAAATTTTTCAGTTGTACTTGTCGATTGATTAGTTTAAAAATGTATGAATAGCGAAAATGAAAAAAATCTTGTTTATTATATGTTTTTTTTAAATTTTCATGATTTTTGAATTGAATTTTCTAGATGAAGTACATTCATATGTAACGTTGAAGTTGCAGAATGTCAAATCGACTACGGTAGCAGTAAAAGGAAGCGAACCATGTTGGGAACAAGAGTTTATATTGTAAATTATTTTTTATTTTTGTTCTTCCGATTGTGAATGTATTTTCAGTCACAATAACAATAATAATAATATTTTCAGTGAAACAGAAAGGTTGGATCTTGGACTGATCTTTGAATTATGGAGTCAAGGTGTTTTGTGGGATAAACTGATGGGCGTGTATTTTATGCCACTAACGTCAGTGCATTATTCGAACGTGGTATGAGTTTTTTATTTTTGAAATTTAATAAAATACAATGACATGATAAAAATTACTTGCAACTATTTTTGAATTAACAATTTCCGTATACTAACTGTTTCTGATTTTTCAAACACAAAAATGAAATTTAGCAGTAAAATTTTAATTATTCCATTTTAAAACTGTGTAAGTTATTTTATTTATAAAACGAAACAATTGACATTTATTTCACAGTTTTTTTGTGAATAACTAATTTAATAATAGCTTTGAAAATTGGTTTTGCGTTACAATAAAATGTAAGAACGATTATTGATTATTTTGTATCTTTAATTTTAATTTCGTTCACTAATCTGAATCAATAATACAATTGACTATAATTACTGAGAAACGGAGAGAATAATTTTGTTTAAACAGATTTCGCATTTTTTTTACTCAAATAAATCTGCCTTGATTGTTGTAATTTTCGTCCACTGCGATTCAGTTGAGCATGTAGCAATTTGAAATAATTCTAATACTTATATATTATTAACCTTCATAATATTAAAAGTTCAATTTTGAGGAAATTTGAAGAATAAATTATATTCTGCTTTATTTATTAGTCTCATAAAAATGAAATAACCTACTCGACTGATACTGTAACTTTAACGAAGTACAACTGTGGTGAAACATCTTGAATTTTGATTGAAAAAAATGCATTAACTTGTATTCATTGTTGAATCTGTTCGGCGAATATGTTTCTGTTTTTGTTTTTTGCTAATCAATTATACTGTATTGTGTCTTTTATTGATATTATAATTTTACAGTCAGTACAAAATTGGATTTTATTTTTTTGTCCGACGTGACATTTGAAAATGTAAAGCAATAATTTTAATTAATAAACAAATGAATTAAGTCAGTATAAAGAAATATAAAAATATCAATATTTTTTTCTTCAAATGTACAAAGATTGAATATTATTTTATTTGATTGTATGAATTGTGTATTTGGAAAAATTCATAGAAGTTTGTCGATGAATGAATTGATAAATTTTGGGGATTTTTGTTTCAATTAATAAATTTATTACAGGCTGGTACTGGAAAATGGTTGCAGTTGTTTTCTGAGGTAGAAACGAAAAATGGTGAAGTTGTCGGTCATCGAGGACAAACTTCACATTTATTGCTTGCCGATGTTCGTTTTGAACTTCCTTTAGGTGATTTTCTAGCATTTTCATTTTTTTAAATTTGTAAATAATTCAATTCAATTTGAGAGTTCAACGATGAAGAAGCTCAGATACTGCAACAAAAATTAGAAGCTTTAAATCGAATGGACGAAGAGGTATGCTATTTATTTATTTTTGCTTGATTAATGAATTGATTATTTGCATTGTTAACTTATCAGAAATAGCAGTTATTTGAATAATTTCATAATAGCATTGATTGGTTTTGTGCGTTGTTGCAATATAAATTTAATTTGTATTTTTAAATTTATTTAAGTTGAACCATGAATTATAATTGTTAAGAATTGTATAAATCAAGTCTCGTATAAGGTGATTTTTTTTATCAAGATAATGTCTAAAACGAAGTACATTTCCTCCTATATTTATAAATTCAATTGCTAGACCATTTAAATTTTATTTCTTGTTGTTCTTTTTGTTTGCAATTTTCTATATCGACTTGTTATTGGTCTTTGAAAAAGCTATTGTTTGCATCATTGTCAATGACTTGTAAAATATGCATGAAAACGAATCAGGTGGGTACATATATTTTGATTTCTTATATAAATATGTAAAAAATTAAATTATTCATATATATATATATATATATATATATATATATATATATATGGATAATTTATAACCAGTGAAGGTGCATTTTCAGAAACAAGTATTCAGAAATATTTCAGATTTGGAAACAGAAATTTCAGAATTATTTACAATGATATAAGCAGAAGATCGGGAAATATTTCTGCACAATTACTTTTAATTTGATTTAATTTTTAAAAACATTTCTTATATGTCATATTCTTATATTTGTCCATTTTGCTATTATCACGAGGCCATTATTTATCAAAGTTACCAAATTATGAACTGTCGTATTCAGGGAACGGTTAGTTAATAATTTTTATTTTTACTTTCCATTTTATTAATTACTTGCTGCTGGCAGTGATTGCAAAATGATGAGCATTCATTTCTCCAGTGAAGTATTACCTTTTGATGATTAATTTTTATCATTTCAAAGTTCTGTTATTTTCTGACTGTTATTTGCACTTAAACATTTTTTTAATTTTAAGTCTTACTGTAGACAGTACATTACTTTTTTTTTAATGAAATCGAACTATTGTTCATATTTGTTTCAAATGTACAAATACAACTGAACAATGGTAGCATTAGAGCATTTGAATTTTGGTGTTTTTTGATGCTTTTATTATATTACATTTTGTTTTTAGAATTTAATTTTTTTTCTATTTTCAGATTTCCACTGCACAGCTGCAAATGAAACGAGCTCAATTTAATCGATGTAAGAGTTTGAATTTATTATTATTTTTATTTTTCTCACAACAGCAATAATAATATAATAGTTTATAAGAAGGGTGTGAATTATTATTTGCGGGAAATAAATTATGGTGCAATTTAGGGTATTTTGTTGAAAATTATTTTTCACATAAAACTTCATTTGACATTATTTTGCATCAGATTAAAAAGGCGAAAAGTCTACAAGAATTTACAATTTACCAATTTGATTTGTCAAAAAAAGAAATGAAGAAATTTATTTATTGAATGAAGAAATTTTAATAAATTTCACCCCGAATCATTTGTCAGTTGAATTGAGAATATCGTATTTCTCTTCTTGACAGTTAAATTGAAAAATGGATTTATTTGTTTTTTTATTGTTTTCTTTGTTTTTTTCATTTCATAAGTATTGAATGATTTACCGACAGAGAGAATTGTTGTTCAGTAGTAGTAAATGGTTCCTTATATTTTGATCTATTGCAGACGATTGCTATCGAACTGCGATTTTATTATTCGTTCTTGTTTGTCAGTTTATTTTATCGTTGTTAATTTGCAGCATATTGCTTACATTGAAAAAGCATCTCGATCTAGAGAGCCTATTTAGTTGCCGATATTAGTTGTAGTTGTCGGGTTGTTGTCAAAAGTATAGATAGTATCCAGTATAGTATTTTTTTCAACTACAGATGGAGAATAATTTTGATCCGCTTTGAAGTGTCTGTTTGTGAGATTTTTTTTATCATACTCTTACAGCTGGGATATCTGAAGATAGCGATTATACGTCTGATATTTCCTTTCCTGTGCATTTGAACAATTCTTCAGCGCATCAGTTTGGTAGCCATCTTCGGACCTGCTGCAAATCCACCGACAACGCCGAACAGCCTTCTTCAGTCAGAGTAGGGAAAAGGGTTTTTTTTCCTTGCCTGCGCATCAATGAATTTCTTTTTTTTTTTTAAATATCTTCACGAAATTATTGTCTCTTATTCAACGTGTTGTAGATGTCTTTGGAAGATGAGCGAGATTATGCAACGAGCTCAAATAAGAACGCTGAAGAGCAGTCGTCATTTGAATATCAGTATTACGACGAACAACATTTGGGTGAACCT
The DNA here is from genome assembly GCA_001447645.1 of Trichinella pseudospiralis. NCBI lineage: Eukaryota > Metazoa > Nematoda > Enoplea > Trichinellida > Trichinellidae > Trichinella > Trichinella pseudospiralis. The sequence continues at coordinate 39,180 of JYDV01000112.1, read as the reverse complement.
CAAAGTCCGAGCTCAGTTTCAAGAGTGAATTACAACTCCACCGATGTTCATGATAATTCTTGCCATGCAAATGACAAGCCAAATAACTTCGACAGTAAAAACTGCCATCCAGAAGTGAACACTGCAGCTAAACGGCGTGCCAATCTCAGAGCAAGCAAAGAGAGGTAAGAGAAAATTCATGACAATTCTTTTGGAAATGTTCCATTTTCTGAGCTGGTAAAATAAAATGAAAAATACTTTTATTAAAATAATATTCAATTTTGAAACATTTTCTTATTTAAATCAACGTTCATTCATAATTTAATTCTTCAACATCAGTAATCACGGCAGAATCTTTTTTCTTTGTTCTTAATTTTGCGAATGATCATTTACAAAATTAGTTATTTCTACAATGTCGTAAAAAATGCTTGTCTATTATTAATACTTTGAGCAGATTTCTTTTATAATCAATCAAGTATAATATATGATAATAAATAAATAAATAAATAAACAAATAAGAGAAATAGTTTTATATAGGATATTATTTTAATGAACCTTTTTTGATGTTAACGAAATTGTTAACAGCCAGTTGGTTGATGTGATGATATAGGTTGACTGTGATCGATTTTGGTATCTGCTTTATTATGCGCTGTTCAATTGTGGCTAGCTTTGTATTTATTTTGTTGTTCTTTTTTCAATTTAATATCTGCTTGACAATTTTGTCTTTTGCCAACAGTTGGACTGGAACAATTCAGTTCCAAGAAATTGTTCTCCTCCAACGATGGAACATTGATTGCACACTTACAGCTTTAGTGTAACAATTTACTTGCCAATTCTGTTTTGATGTTATTTCACATTAAGCAATATGAACGGTTAATATTATACTGATAATTCTTTTATCACTCAATTTTTACCTTAAATAGCTTTGATTTGTTTTTGACAAACCACTGCTGAATGTTTTTTGTTCCAAATGTTCAAATATTAATAGTTTTTAAAAATTTTCAAAATGTTATTCCATTTATTTCATTTTATTTTCATTTCTTTATTTCTGACTGTTGTTCATCTTTTCACTAGTCAAACTTTCTCACTCTTCGATACAACTTGTATAAATAAATCATTTTAAAGTGTTCAAAATTTTGGTCACTAATTTTTATTTTATCCCTTTAACTTTTATGAAATAATATCTCATTTAATCAACAACTTTGCATGGCGCTGACGTTTTGTTTGGATGATTGAATTTTTCTGATTGAAAATTGATTGTCACTTCCAATGGATATATTTTAAATTTACTTTCATTGCTTGAAAGACTGCTGTTCATCTTGGGGAAAGGGGTAGGGTGAGGGGTAGAGGAAATGGGTGAGGATGAGATGGTGATTTTGTACAGAGATGAAAAACTGGCCAACTAGCTAACTTGGATGGATATTTGGAATTTTTTTTTCATTGAATTTAATCCAATTTATTTCCTTTTCATATTTTTAAAACTGTAATCAGATTTTGTTACAAGGAAAAGAAAAAGGACATTGAAGGAAATGAAAACCAAAATTTCTTATTTTATTTTTTATCAATGCAAAAGCAATTTTAATGTCAAAAGAGAATTTGATTGTTGAAACGATTTTTAATTAAAAAATTTTTAATCACGTAAATGAGTTGCTTTTATTTTTTGGTCATTTTTCAATGTTTTAATGCATATATAAATGCCAATCAACAAGTGCACAATAAATAACCTTGTACCAGGTGAAATAACATCTTGTAGTAGTACATTTTATTTTTAAATTTTCATAAATAATATTGTCATAAACTTGTTTTTCTTTTCTTAGAACTTATTCATCAGAGCACGAAGTGTCAGATCATATGTCCCCTTGCAGCGATTCAGAACCTCTGTTTTACAACAGTAGGCCTAACGATAGGTAAGTTGTATATTACACTTATTATTTGCTTTATTTATTAATTTATTTTTACTTGATAAAGATAATTTTAATTATTTTTATTTTTTTCGGAACAATTGAGCAATTATTATAGTAGACTAGACAAATTTTTTTTTCTACATACAATCTCCATGTTCAAAATTAAAATTAGCCAGCTGCCATAACTTCTTTTTTTGCGTTTTTTTCTCAAATAATTATCTTACGCTTTTTTATGTTTATTTTTTTTATTAAAATAAGTTAATTATCATTTTCACTATGAATATGTTTAAAGTACGTTATAACTGCTGTTGCTTATACTGCTTTTGATTTTTGATAGACATGATTTATAGCAGTTAAATATATTTAACATGGTTATTTAAATATTAAACAAATATATATTCTTAAACAATAATCTTGGGCTTTTTATGGTTGAAATTGTTGCCAGGATGGAGTATTTATTTATTATTTTTGTGAAATGAAAAAATGTAGAGGACCTTAAACTTTTATTGCAACATAAATATAGGTATAAATTTTTGTTTGTACATTTATTTCAAAATAAGGGTATGAAGTTTTCATTCCCGAAACGGATGAAATGATATTTAACAACTCGGCACAAATAGCTAATATTAAGCATTAATATTACTCTATGTACTAAAATTTATTATTTATATTGTTTATATGTATAGTATAAGTAAAATATTTTGTGCTTTTTACATATGAAACAACACTGATTGCTGTTTTTTATACAGTAAAAGTTAGAAAATTTTTAAAATCCTTTTTCAAGTAAATATATTTTAAAATTACGATTAATAAATCCTCTTTTTTTGTTTGCTCTCTTGTTATGCTTATTTTATTTTATTTTTCTACTCTATACTCGAGGTGTAATAATCATTTCTGTTCTTTTGTATTTTTTTAAAAATAATATATAAATTTGAAGGAGTTGACATTAGACGAAAGAACTGAATTTAGTGAAATTTGCTTATTCATTATTGAGTGTAAGCATATAAATTAAGCTGTAGAGTAAATATCGTATGTATATTCAGTTTTTGTAAAAAAAGCAAGAAACATTGGTTTGATAATTTCATTTTGACAGGCATCGGAGTAAAAAAGCGACTGTTTGGGATGACGATTTCTTTGTAGACAAGCCGTGTAATTTGAGGTAACATTTCAGTTGCCTGTTATTGTTACTTAGCATTCGAACAATTTTATTTTTGATCTTTTAACTGTTTCTTTGCTTTTTTACTTTGCACGAAGCTCTGACGCAGCTGCTGATTTTATTTTAATTTTAAACTTTTAATTTCTTTACAGTACTTAGAGTTCTTTTTTTATTTATTCATAATTATGTATCTATCTATATGTGTTGTATTATTCACTAATTACACTGGCTGTTTAGTTTTATAGGACTAAATGGTTCAGTCATTTTTAATTTAATTAATGCTTGTTTAATGGTTATCAAAAGTGACAAAATAATCAATAAACTGTGTGAATACTTTCATTATTGCAAATGGTTAATGTAAGCAATTTTTTCATTCATGTTTAATTTTTTAAATCTAGTGCTTTTATTTTGTGTCTACTGCATAATTTGATTTAACCGAATGAGGGTGTTTAATTATTTACAGTTGTGAATATGTACAGATTCAGCAGAATTTTACAGGTTTTTGTACAGCAGATGATTCAGGATATGTATCCTGTTTTTTTATGTTCGCTTGTTAGCTGCATTCATGACATGTTTTATCAATATTTTTGAGGAATAATTTGTTGCTTTCTTTTCATTTTGCATAAATTATTTTCACAAAAAATAATTTATATATATTGTTGTATATTTACGCTCTGTTTGATTTTAATTTGCTGTTATGGTTGATAGTAGTGTTAAATTTGCATCTGAATTATCCTGCCATATTTGTAATGCATTCTGTAATCATTTATTGAATCATCTTTAGTGATCGTTGTTCACAAAGTAATATATATATATATATTATAAATAATCTCATAAATCATTAAAACAAATGTTTAACTTTTGTTTATTTTGATTCATGTTATTGTTAAATTATGAATAAAAATCTAAATAAATAAGTTATAATTGTTAAATTGAACTTAAATATTCAGCAAGTTTGAAAGATGTTGCGTAGCAAGATGATATTAATTGGTTTGTAATTTGAAAAAGTGTTTCTAAAACAGAGAGACCACGCCTTTGTGCTTTTTGCAAGCTTTGACCTTGCTTTGTGAATGGCGCCTTGACATGCTTTGCATTGCACGAGTTATGTTTTTATGAAGTTGGAAAATATGATATTTTTGTGGCATTATTAATTTATCAAGTGCAACGACGTGAAAATAATATTTATTTAGCCATGGCATTTATTCGGACTCTTTTGGCGACTCAATCTGCAGAAATTCCATCTCACGCAAAGGTTCCAATTCATCAAGTATGTCGTCACAGCAAAATTTTGGTACCTTGTTGAAAAGGTGAGTTTTGCATTTTTGTTTTTTTCTACTTTGAGATATAAGTTTCATGTTTGAATTCTGCATAAGAGATGCTATGATCATGAGAAACGGTAGAATTATCGTTGAATTTTACATAAAATCCAAATGATCAAATTGCTTTTTGCAACTGATGAATTTGTTTGCTGAGAACTTTTTCAAAATATCTCCTTTGAAATTTTTACCATCATCCCGTTGAGGTTGTGTGTATTTTAAATGGTTGACGGTGGTTTTGTCAAATGCAATTGCTCTTTTCTATTATGAATTTCTTCGCTGTTTCTTATTTTGCTTTGAATTAACCGACAGTTATTGACCAATTTTTGCACTGCTTTGCTTGAAAGTGTAGCAGATTTGCCTCAGACGTGAATGTTGTATAAGATGCATTCGCGTTGACAGAAGATTTTCTTGGAACAATGATGACCGAATGAAAAACTATTGATCCAAGCTTTCACTGGACGTTTCTTACTGGTGACTTGTGTTGTCATCATTCATCAGCGAGTTTTCTTATCAACTTTTGCCAGTTGGTATAGTTTGATTGTTATTCAATGATGCGCTGAATTTTGACTTATTCAAATGTCACTGACGTAAAAATTTCAATTAGAATTAAAAATCAATGACATAACTGTCGTGTAACCAACAATACATATATTTACTTATTTATTTACTATTTCATTATTTTATATTCTTCATCTAAACATCCTGCTTATTTATTATTAAGTGAGCAATATCCGTATGCTATTTAGCCTTTACATGTTTGATTGCATACATTTTCATATCATCACTAATCTATTAAAGGGGTTTCTTATTTTTTTTTAATAATTACTTATACAACAGATATCTTGAAAGATTCAGAATTATCTTTGTTCTTTTATTTACAAAAATATTTTGACATTAGTTATTATTTTTGCTAAGGGGCAATAATATGGCATCTTCGAGACAGAAATAATTCAGAAAGTGGGCTTCGTAGAAAAAAACATTTTTATTGTTGAAAAATTATTTTTATACATATGTTTATATGCATTGAATTTTTTGATCAAAATACGAAAATAATTGAAACTAAGAATATTACTTGCATTCAATACAGTAATGATGAAAAGCAGGTATTATTTTACATTGTTTTTTGAAATCTCTCCTTTTGCTTATTACATATTGTGATTGAACGGTATGACGATCAGAATGAATTTTGGTCATCTTATGTGTATGTTATGTGTCTTTTGTCTACCGTTTGGATTGGCCTGAATATACGTTTGTACTGCGATCGATTTCTTGGTGAAAGAAGAAATTGTTAATTCGCTTCTCTTTAACACATTTTTTTTCGTGAAATTTACATGGTCATCAGATGGAGTGATCATTAGATTTTTCGATATTTTTTTTAAAATCAGTGACTTATTTTAAAAGCAAAATAAACGTGCAATTGTTTGATTTTATTGGAAAATGCGATTGGTTAAAAATTGTCTGAATGTTCATGTCAAGTTCAACGAACGAATGAATCTTTAGTGATATCAAAGTTCCACTGCCTTACGAGTGAAAGAAAATTGAACATAAAATGTTTTAATGAATTTAATTAATTTTTTTTGAATTTTTTATATTGCATTTTAGTAGCAGATTTGTATTTGTATTATAAAATGAATTCATGTTGTGAAAATTGTATTTCAGCAAATGTTCCGACAGTCATCCGATGGTGTCACCGCAGACGTCGTTGGAAAGCGCCTCTACGCATACAGTGAAAACGGGGTTCGGCTCCAAAGATGAATCCAGTGTTCTTAAACAGCAGCCTTGTGACGGGTTAGTAAATACCGCTTCTTCTGTGATCAACTCCACGGTTGAACAGTCTACATCTGTTCGACCGTTTGATTCCGTCACCAACGACACCTCTGCTAGTAAACCATCTGAAGACACTTGCTTACAAGCACTGAATGGAAGTGAAATTAATATACCGTCAGTGAATCAGGAAATGTCAAACGCGAAAAAGCGGTGGGTGACTGCATTTCGAAGAATTTGCGAACAACTAGGACCAAAAGTACACCCAATCACTGCACCATTTTATAAGTTAAAATAACAATGTCTCATTTAAAAAAAATGTGAGCATGTTTCAGGAATCATTTTTGGAAAGCAGTCCGAAAACATACGACTTTTACACAAGCATTGATGCCATGCCTAATATTGCACTGTTGAAGAAAAAATCTGTGCCTCTAGTCAGTGAACTGGTAAGTATTTGTTAATGAAACACCATTCAGGGGTTGTAAAGGAGGGGCGGGGGCTGTTTATTTTGTTTTATTTTATTTCAGTTTATTTTATTACATAATTGTTCATATTAAATTATTCTACTCTTATTCTGTTCATTCATTCTAGGTGCTGAAGGTAAACTTTCTCAAGTAACCGTATGTTATTTGTTGTTCTGTGTTAAGCTTGTCTTCCCTAGTTGAAGTAGTTGAATTCCCTGGTAGTTAGCCTGAAAATTTTACCCTTCGCATTATGCTTTGAGTTTGAGTTATTTGTTTTTTATTTAAAATTTTTTTTTATGTTAATTTATTTTATCAGTTGCACGTACTTTAATTTAACCTTTGCTTTTATTTGTTAATGAAAAGCGCAATGTGTTTGAAATGTCAGATTAATTTGCGATTAATAGTTTTTACCCCGTAGCTTTTTGGTTAGTTAGAAGTGCCGCTGAATGCGTGCACTGATTGTGCTTGCTTGGCTGTTTGTAAATTTATGCAGTTCAGCGCATTTGCATTCCATTTAGACAATGGCAACAAAAAGAGCTCAAGCAGGCTTGGCTAGTGCAGCTTGCACAACATTTGGAAATGAAGAGTTGGTAATTTTAATTTGGATTCACGAATTATGGTGATGATTATTATTTTTTACTTTTTTTTTTAGAAAATGCGTGTCTATCGGAAAACGCTTCAAGCTTTGATATATCCTATCTCTGTTTCGACGCCACACAATTTTCAAGTCTGGACTGCCACGTCACCTACGTATTGTTACGAATGTGAAGGTTTGCTCTGGGGTTTGGCTAGGCAAGGATTGCGTTGTTCAGAATGTGGTGTGAAGTGTCACGAAAAATGCAAAGATTTGCTCAGCGCTGATTGTTTGCAAAGTATTTTACAGAAAATATTCAATATGATAATATAAGTTAATTCTTTTGTTTTTTATTTTATTATTAATTAAGGGGCAGCTGAAAAGAGTAGCAAACATAGCGGTAGTGGTGATCGTGCTCAGAGTATTATTTCCGCAATGAAAGATCGCATGAAAATTCAAGAACGAAACAAAGCTGAAGTTTTTGAATATATTCGGTATGCGTGAATGATGAATACTTCAACAGCATTATGTTTTAATTTTTTCAAAAATGTGAATTTTTAATAAGAAAATTAATTAATCACATAACATATTTAACAATAACTTTTTGTCTACTCATATTATATATATTGTCTGTTAGGCATTGTGAGTATGTTATTATGTTTGATCAGTGAATAAATAATGAATCAAATTATCAATAAGGTACAGTGATGAAATCACATTTTAATAACAGTACATTTTGCTTATAGGCGTGTTTTTGACGTGGATAAAAAGATGCATCACGAAGCAATGAAACAAGTGAAACAGTGCATTTTAGAGGGAACTGCCAAATGGTCTGCTAAAATTGCCATAACTGGTGATTTTAATGTTTTTCTTTTTGTTTTTTTTCATTTTTGTGATTATATTATGGTTTGTTCAATATTACAGTTAATATGATATGTTTTAATTGTAGTCATATGTGCTCAAGGCCTCAGTGCAAAAGACAAAACGGGTAAAAGTGATCCTTACGTAACGGTGCAGGTTGGTAAGGTGAAAAAACGCACCAGAACTATTCATCAAGAATTGAATCCATTTTGGAGTGAAAAATTTTACTTGTAAAAAAATTTTTATGAAAATCAATGCTTTGTTTTTTTTACTATTATAAAATTCTGATTTTTTTCAGTGAATGTCATAATTCTACTGATCGAGTGAAAGTACGAGTTTGGTAAGCTTGTAAACATTGCATTTGTTCAGCTTCTTGCTTTCAGTTGAATTTGTGTTTCAGGGATGAAGATAATGATTTGAAAAGCAAGCTTAGGCAAAAGTTAACTCGGGAATCAGATGATTTCTTGGGTCAAACTATTATTGAAGTGCGAACTCTCAGTGGAGAGATGGATGTTTGGTACAATTTAGGTGCGAATTTTTGATTTTCACTTCATTTAATATTGTAATATATTATGTTAGTTTTGTAAGTACAATTTTAATGCATGGCTTGGAAATTAAAAGTTTATGTATATTTTTTTTTACTTTTGCAGAAAAACGAACTGATAAGTCAGCTGTAAGTGGCGCGATACGACTTCAAATTAATGTGGAAATAAAAGGCGAAGAAAAAGTGGCTCCATATCACGATCAGTATACTTGTCTTCATGAGCATATTTTCAACTATTATTGTTCAAAAGAAATGGGCCAATTGAAGTTACCTGACGCCAGAGGGGTAAGAATCTGAAATTATATAATCTATACATATAGTGAATTGAAATTTTATATAATCTTTTTGCTTGCGTGTATCGAAAATTTGACGGAACATAATATTATTTACAAGATATGTCTTTCTTTTATTTTTCATGACATGCATTTAACATTGCTGTGTGAAATGTAATGCTGAGGAATGAATTGCAATTCATTAATTGAATTGCTCGATATGATCCTCATAAATAAATAAATAAATAAATTTATATATTCTTCATGAAATCGTATTCAGGACGAATCATGGAAAGTATATTTTGATGAAATTGGCCAAGAAATTGTTGATGAATTTGCAATGCGTTATGGAATTGAATCCATTTACCAAGCTATGATTCATTTTGCTTGTCTTTGTACGAAATATATGTGTCAAGGTGTGCCTGCTGTGATCAGTACACTGTTAGCCAACATAAATGCTTATTATGCTCATACGACGGCCACTTCCGCCGTTTCCGCCTCAGACAGATTTGCTGCATCTAATTTTGGGAAAGATCGATTTGTAAAACTTTTAGATCAACTTCACAATTCACTCAGAATTGACATATCAATGTACAGGGTATGATTATAGCAGGATGTTAGTATGGTAATGTGAATGTGTAATTTTTTGTTTTTCAGAATAACTTTCCTGCCTCGAACGCTGGAAAACTGCAAGATTTAAAGTCTACCGTTGACTTGCTCACTTCCATTACTTTTTTTCGGATGAAAGTATGCAAACCATTTTTATATATTTCAGTTTTTTTTCTTTACAATCAATACACACAGCTGCAGATAAAGTATTTGAAATTGTTTTTGCTATTTTAAAACGATTTTTTCACGTTTTGCTCATTTTTGTGTAAAGGAAGTGAATGGAAATTGAATAAAAAGAAACTTTTAATAATATTTTAGGTATTGGAACTTACTAGTCCACCAAGGGCGTCAACCGTCGTTCGTGAATGTGCTACAGCTTGCATTAAGTCAACATACCAATTTTTGTTTGAAAACTGTTACGAACTGTTCCAGGTTTGGCATTTTATTTGCATGTTTGCATTTGTTTCATATTTTCAACATTTGCCCACATTTTCATATTTTGCGGTTTAGCGTGAATTTGAAGGAAATCAAGCTTTAACTACAAATCCAGAACTTGTTGGACCATCGACAGATTCAGTTGAATTTTGGCATAAGATGATCGCTTTGATGATTTCAGTCATTGAAGAAGACAGAAACATTTACACACCAGTTTTAAATCAGTACGAAGAATAAATAATTTATGATTGAAAATTTAATCTTATTCATCTGTTTATTGGAAACTATTTTTCAATGTTACAGATTTCCGCAAGAGTTAAATATCGGCCAGTTGAGCGCTGCAACAATGTGGAGTCAGTATACAATCGATCTTAAGCTTGCTTTGGAAGGTTTGTACGTTGTAGAAATTTAGATTTAAATTTTTATTTCTGAATTTTAGTGTAAATTTTCTGCAAATATATTTAATTTTATTTTTATTGTTTATCTCTCTCAGTGTTTTATTTTGTTGTGAATGACTAATTCGAATTCGAATTGTGCACGTTTCAGAGCATTCGGAACAAAGAAAATGCAAAAGTTCTGACTACATGAATTTGTATTTCAAAGTTAAATGGTTTTACAATAATTACGTTTCTGACATTCCACCTTACAAAGGAACAATACCAGAATTTCCAGTGTATGAATTGTTCACTATTGCATCAGTAATTGTTTAGTATTATGTTTGCTTTACTTGTAGGTGGTTTATTCCGTTTGTAATGCAATGGTTAAATGAAAACGATGAAATTTCGATGGACTTTTTACGCGGTGCTTTTGAACGAGATAAAAAAGATAATGTATGTGATGATAATAATAACAATGCACAACTGAATAATTTATAAATTTCAAATCAAATTCAATTTCAGTATCCGCAAAGCAGTGAGCATACACTGTTTAGCAATTCTGTTGTTGATGTTTTTACCCAGCTAAATCAGGGCCTTGACGTACTTCGTAAAATGGATTGTCCTGATCCAGATGTTTACGGTGACATGATGAAGCGCTTTTCAAAGGTATATATCTATATATTTGGTTTTATTTTATGCGGTGTTTACTTATTTTAGTTTAATGAATATTTTTAGACTGTTAACAAAGTGTTACTTGCATACGCTGACATGGTACAGAAGGATTTTAGTCGCTACGTTGGCAATGAAAAATTGGTAAAATTTCATTTGAAACAAGTTTGAGAATTTTTTGTTTTTGATTTATTTTTAATTTAAGGCTTGCATTTTGATGAACAACGTCCAACAGTTGCGTGTTCAATTGGAAAAAATGTACGAAAGTATGGGTGGTGCTATGTTAGATCAAGACGCTCAACAAGTGCTCAAAGGATTGCAATCGAAATTGAACAACGTATTGGAAGGTTTAACGCATGTGTTTGCTGCAAGGTTAGTTTTTCTTTTTAAATCAATCAATTAAGATCAAATAAAATTGTGCTGTAGCCTGGAAAGTAATATTTATGATTCGACGGTAAAATTGGGAAATTTGTTGATGAGGGTGAAAGGTGGTGGTCAAGTTCAAAAGTCGCAAGTCACCGCCGAAGCAGATTTAATTCTCGAGCCATTGATGGATTTGCTTGATGTTTCCTTGACTCAATATGCTCAGCAGTGTGAGAAGACTGTGTTGAAGAAGTTGTTAAAGGTACAAAAAGCGATTCTTTGTTCTCTAAAGAAACCGAATTATCAGAAATGATATAAAATGATGCTTTCAAGGAATTATGGCGAATTACCATTAGCTGCATGGAGAAGCTGGTAGTGCTTCCAGTCTTTCCTGATCGAAATGTTAGTATTGCTGAATTTCTTTTCTCGTTGCAAATTTCTTGTCATTTTCAACATTTTAGCTACTCAAGCAGCTTCCCAATGCCAAAATAGGGGATATGTCTAAACTGCTTTCCAATCATTTGAAAGAAGTGAAAAATATATCTTCAGTAAAAGAGGTGATGGTAAGTGATGATCGAATCCGCTTTGCTGGGAGAAATGGTGTTTTAATTTGATTTGATAAATTTGATCAATAGGATCTTGCTCGAGAATCTGATCGTAGTTTAACTCCAAAACAGTGCACCGTTTTGGATGCGTCACTTGACACTGTGAAAAGTTACTTTCATGCTGGTGGAAGCGGTTTGAAGAAAAGTTTTCTTGAAAAATCAGCTGAATATCAGAGTCTGAAATATGCTTTATCTTTGTACACGCAAACAACTGATCAGTTGATCAAAACGTTCATCGCACTTCAAAAAGAACAAGGTCAATATGGTCAACAAAAAGCAGATTTTATCATTTTTTTAATAAACGGTTTTGATTTTAATTTTTTTTTTTCACTTCAGATTCTCCATCCCAAGAGGAACCTGTAGGTGAAGTAAGTGTACAAGTTGATCTGTTCACCCATCCAGGAACAGGAGAGCACAAAGTCACTGTGAAAAGTATTCATTTATTATTTAATAATTTTTTTGCAATAATTTTAAACAAAATTACTTTTTCAGTATTGGCTGCGAATGATTTAAGATGGCAGACAACTGGAGTTTTTCGTCCGTTTATTGAAGTGCACATAGTAGGACCGAACCAAGCGGACAAGAAACGAAAATTTGCCACAAAAACGAAAACGAACAACTGGGCTCCAAAATTTAATGAAGTTTTTTACTTGTAAGTTTTTTTACAACTTTTTTGAATTTACCAAAATTTTGTTTCCGTTCATCAAACGGCAGTTGATCGTGTGTTACATATTATGTTTAGTATGGTATAATGTCTATATTAGAGCAGCTGAATATTATTTTCAATTCAATCTGATATTTCTTTTTATCTTGTTTAATTTCAGTTGTTGTTTTTTTTAATTGTATACTGATGTACAAATGCTTTGATATTGGAACTATTTTAGCATTTTGGGAAATGAAGATGAACTGGAAAATTATGAACTTATTTTTCAAGCGAAAGATTATTGCTTTGCAAGGGAAGATCGGCTTATTGGAGTCGGAGTTTTGCAATTGCGCAGCTTTGCTGAACATGGTTCTTGTGCTTGTTGGGTACAGCTGGGACGACGTCAATATATAGATGATACGGGCTTGATATTGCTTCGTATTCTGTCGCAAAGGCATTACGATGAAATTGCTAAACAGTTTGTGAAATTGAAAACTGAATCACGTTATGAAAGTGAATTGCACACCACTGGTAGCTCTTTTCAACTGGATAAATTGTCCGCAAATTCCACAGCCGGCTGATGATGAAGAATATTTAAACACTTATTATTTTATATTTTCTTTTATTATTATTTTTTTTTTTGAAGAGAAATCACTTATAGCTCCTGACTACAACGTTTGACAAAGTTTTGGTTTTGTCATTATGCAATGATGCAAGTTATCATCGTTTTCCATTTCCAAAACTGTGAAATGGTGCTGATATGTCCAAAGTTATTATTATTATTATTATTATTATTATTATTATTATTATGTAAAATACGTCTTTATACATCTATTTTTGTTTGATTTTATTGTTTTTATTTTTGCATTGTTTTCACTGATCTGTGAATGAGAGATCTTATTTTTTCCGGTCAGTGTATTTAGTCGTTTAAATGATGTTTCATTGGAAACGTGCCTTTTTTCCTTGTTCTGCATGTTTTTCTGTTTTTAAATAAAGCCAACTAATTTTATATTTATCGGATAATTTATTATTTTATCATCATATTTTTTGCTATTGCCATCAATATGTTCTTATTCAATATCCAATATGTATGGAAGATATGTTTATGTGATGATTTGTGTCTGGTTAAAGTTGAATGCTAATTGAATTCAATTAAATTATGCTTAACCCTGAGTAGAAGCACTTAAAGAATGACAATTAAAATTGGTATGTGCCATCTGAAACACGCAGCTTTGACTGATGTTGAAACGGGGAATTTGTTCTTCAAAGATCACTAATTCATAAAAAGCCAAAAGCTCAGATGAAAGGAAACGTACCGTTTTGTGCATTTAAAAATAAATTTACAAGCAAATATGTAGGAAATAAATTTTTTAAGTTGAAGCAACACTGATGAAGCAAGCATATTCCTCTACCTGAAAATCAATACTTACAGTAAGAAACATAACGTTTTCAGAAGTCAAAATTTAAACTATGGAATTGAAAATATTTGCAACTGCCCTGAATCATGTGAAATTATTTGGACAAAATGGGCTTCCAAAATATGAAGACGAATGGACTCATTTTGCTTCAATTTGCGCATCTTTTCCAGACGGTATGTTCTCTTAGTTTAAAACTGAAAGTTGTATTTCTTCTGATTTGCATTACAAAACTGAAAAGTTTCAATGCTTCATTTAAAAAATTAGACATTATTTTTTACCTATAAAAAATAAGTGAACAATTATTTAATTCAGTACTTAGCAGTAGCAATATGCAATTGTGTTGTAGCTTTTGAGCAGCAGGACTCATCTCGCCGAGCTAATACGAATTGTTAAGTTTCAACTCGTTAAGCTCATTTGTAGTTTCTTCTTATTCTCATTTTTCAGAAAGCAGGACGCGGATGTACATTGTACTTTTCAACTTAATTTAAATAAACGTACAACGCATTTGTAAATGAAATAGATAATATTTGACGAACATTGTACATTTTTGACTAGCGTTATCTCTTTCCTGCGGCTTATTAACATGTACCCATTTCTCAGGCACAATTTTGCATACTTTTATATGCAGGAATGCACTGCAATTGCTTTCAATTTAATGCTTCATTTAATTCACTTATTGTTCATATCCAACTGCATTATTTTAAAAATTGTAATAGTTCTGCTATTGAACAACTGCGCAATTGCAGTAATGAAAATCGGTTAGAATTTTTCCACTAGAGGTATTGTCTAACAGCAATAATTAAATTTCTTGCTTCATAAGTTCATTGCTGATAATGTTGTCTATTTTAGAATCTGTTGAAGTTTTGTCATTTGGGATAGGAACGAAATGTTTAGGTGCATCACAACTAGATAAAAATGGTATTGCGCTTTTTGCTGTTTGTGTAGCTAATTTTAAGTATGATACATGCAATGAAATTTGCATTTAGGTTACAGTATCAATGATAGCCATGCCGAAGTGCTCGCAAGGCGTGGATTTGTTGGGTATGGATAGCATTTTTTCTGTCTTAATCATTTAAAATGTACAATAAATTCACCAATTGTGTATAATAATTACTTTGTATTGATTTTAGATTTTTATTTGAAGAATTTCAAAATGTTTATTTTGGTTCAGTTTCAAAATATTTTTATCTTGTTGATTCAAAAATTGGTTTGATTGATGGTGTAAAATTTCACTTATGTGCAACTCATACTCCATGTATAACATTTATTTATTTATTTATTTATTATTTTTTTATGATTAAATTAAAATTTTACAGGTGGTGATGCGTCCATTTTCTCAGTTAATGAAGCTGAAAACAGCGCAATGAACAGCTTACGACCAATGCACGCCGATGATATTTTTCGCACCGGCGCCAAATGTGTACTCTCAGGTCCACAGGATCCTCATGGGACGTTGAGCAAATTTCACATTGTTGGTCAGTTTCGAACAAAGCCTGGACGTGGTAAGCTTGCAATTTTTTTTTACTTTCTATATATTGCACTGGTTAATCAAGCATTTTGCTGTTCAGCTTAGCATATAGTGTAGTTTAAGTTCTGTATTTGTTTGTCTTGTAATGGAATTAATTTATTAATATGACAAAGTTGAAAACGTAGTGCGCAATGCATATTGTGTAATGTGCTACTTTCTTTTAAAGCTAGCCTGTGTTTTGGCGTGTGACAGATGAAACAAACTGAATATTTTTAATGCAATGATTATTTTTGGTTTGTAATATTTCGTTTTGAATTCAATTATACAAGAGTATACTGATATTAATTCACAGCTGTGGTATTTAGTTTGATAGTTGAGTTTATATTCTTCTCAGTGTATTTATTGTCTTGTCGTCAGGCATTACGTTTATATAAAAAGTTAAAAAATGGTTTGTTGATCAATTGCAAATTTTATTTCAAAAAATTTGCATGTATTTCTTGTATGTTGTTATTAGAGGCATTCTGAAAAGAATACACTGTTGTGCTTAAATTGTTATTCTTTATGAGAGAAATTTTTACTTTGCAGAAAATTTTGTGTATAAAATTTTACAGGCTAGATCATTTATTTATAAAAATTTGCTTCGTTAGCTATATTGATCTTTGCATTAGTAACATATTTAGTTCTTGCATCTTCAGTTGCTTCACTTTTGTTCAAGTGTACGTCATTGTAAACAGAATTGAAGGAATAGATCCTAATTAGCAAAGTTATTTCAACGAATTTATCTTCTAGTCTACATTATTCATACATACATATATATATATATACATTTTATACATTAGATTGTCAGTTTTTTTTTGAAAATTTCAACGCTTCATTAATAAATGTTTGATAACGTTTACTCATACATGAAATAGCAGTATAGTTTATTGTTACATTTATGATTGTGGGTTTATTTATTATATAATTTATTGAAAATTTTCAATGAAAAAAAAACTAATTTAATTACATTGCAATTTAAATTTATGGTCAGTTATGTAATGAAAATTTTTGAGAAAGCAAGGGAAAAATGTTAGTGAATTCAAAACGTTCACATAGTCCCGATGATCGGTTGGCTTAATTAGTCTTCATTTTTTGTCATTCTGCTGGTGACTATTTTTAAAAGTGCTCTCAAATAGAATTTGTCGTAATTTGAATATTTTACTGAGTCATGTAAACGGACAACTTTTGAACTTGTATTGCTAATTGTATGTCCATATTCATTCATTGAAAAGAAGCTTCCCTTTCCTTTTTTTTTTAAATTTTATATATTCAATATTTATGGTTATTGGAAATATTGTCTAATCAAAGAAGTTGTAAGTCTTTGCATGTATGTATGTGTTTTTTTTGAAAGGCTTTATTCTTTTTTATAAATGTTTAGTAAAAGGAGTGCAATTTTTTGTATTGATTTCCCAGTTGTGGTTATTTCAAGCTCTTCGAGGCTTTGGCTTTTGTTTGCATTAGTTGACGATGTGCTTTTTCACTTGTTAGAGTTGGTTTCGTGCTTGCGACCGTTTAATGCAGACTTTTTGACACGCAAAATTACTTTTCATTATTCTCATCTTTCGTAGGCAAATCCCACGTAGACTAGCATTTGTGTATTTGTACTTCTTTATCCTTATTAAATATTTCAACCAACTCTGCTTTATTCAATCAACCCGAGCACGCATACACGCATACACACACACACACACACATGTATATACATAATTGGTAAATTTTTTACAAGTTTACAAATACATTTGGATTTTATTTTATTTAATTTAAATTTATATTTTATAAAAATCCATGCTGTTGATTTAAAATCTTCTAGATCATGATCGTGATTATTATTCAGTTTATTATTTCATATTCAAGCATTCATTTTAACAACCTTGTTGCCTAAATAAATAAATAAATAAATAAATATATATATATATACGCATTTGATGTTGTGCTGTAGTTTCGAATTTGAAGTGAATTTCCTTTTCTGCATTTGCATTTAAATTAATTACTTGTTCGTACCCAGAAGTGAACTATTAATTCTTCAATGATCACACACATTCGCGCATTTCTATACACAGACTATTTCTTTATGCTTATTATTATTGTTTATCTCTAGAGAGAGAAAAGCATATTCTGATAATGCAGCTTGTTAATTCGACTGCAAAAATGCATCATAGAACATAAAAGTGAAGTTTCAATACTATTAATATAAAAGTTCACTTTTGTTATAGTGCTTCTATACTTTTTCTGTTCATTATATATAAATAAATAAATAAATATAAATATAAATAAATAAATATATATATATATATATCTATATATGTATAGATTGAACAGTGAAATCAGTATTATGAAACATAATAATAACTTTTTTGATTATTCAGTGAATATTTAAACAGTTTTTTAAAACATAAGATAATGAGAATATATTCGCTTTTCTTTCTAAGAATTGCATTTCAAATTGAAAGAATTTCATTTAATTGCATTCATATACAACTTAAACGTAATGTTATTTTTCTATTCAGCTTCAAATGACCACACCTCTTGCATATGCAGTGCTCATATTTTTCTGTTTAATTAAATCAAATTAAAATATTAAACATTTTGTTCATTGTGAATAAGTTTTTCTTCTGTTTGTGTATGCGTTTAAATATGACTAAATTTTTGAGTAAATTTAAAAATATTTTTAAATTATAGTTATAAGTTATTTTGAATTGATGAATGTGCTTTTTTTTCTTTTACTCTAGTAACTTTTTATGAATTTGTAAATTTCTCTTTTAATGACAACTTGAAGTATGAGAATTAATTGCACTCAGTATTTTCATAGAACTTAATAATGATAGCATTTAAAATTCACTTGCGTCAGTTTTCACATTTTACAACTAATTGTGCTGTGTGAATTGTTTGAAATTTAAAATGTTCAATTTCCAATGTATACAATTTTAGCAGTACAGTTTACTGTAGATTATGATGAATATATTATTATAGCATTTTCAATTTTAAATATCTGCATATTGAAGAATGTAAATAAGTTTTACAAAGAACAAATTGAAATATTACAAAAAAAATTAAGAAATTGTTGTTTAATTTAAAAATAATACTTTTCAACTTCAAGTTTTATTGTGAACTTTAAATACACTTCACTGTATTTTGGAAATGCAAATGTCCAAGATACTATACTTTTGATAAGTTAATCATCTTATTTTTGCAAATTATTTTTCTTCAGATTTACATATCAGGTGTAATTCTTTTTTTAATTGTTGTAGTTGTTGCATTTTTTTATTGGAAAAAATAATTTTGAATTACAGTATGTAAGGAAGAAGCAATTATTTCTGATAACTTGAAAAAAATATTTTCATTGCATTAATTGAAATAACTGATTTGTAAATGTTTTAATTATTTTTCTTTCTTTTGATAAGCATTAAATTGCAACAGGAAAAAAATTTTTTTTTCTAATTTTTTACAGTGATAATTGCAAATTTGATCTTCTTATTTTTCTTCTTCTTTTTTGTTCATGTTCATCAAAAAATAAGGAAGTTTCGATAAAGATTAAGAACAAATTAGGAAGTTATAAATATGCAATTCTACCGTTCACTTTACTGTTTCACTTTAACTCAGAAATATGGCAAGTACAAATTTTTTTTTCCTTTTAATTTTTCATCATCATTTTCTATTATCATCATCATGCCGAGCGTGTTGTTAAGTTAATTTTAGTATTTAAATTACAAGCTTGTTTTTTTAGCAGGTAACCTTAAAGAGGAAAATTTTATATTTTAAAATATTTTTTGTTTATTCATTAAATGTACTTGTTAGTTTTTTTTTTGTTTACTAAGCCTTTGTTGAATAGAATTTACTGAAATAATTGTTTTGCATAATTTTGAAAGATATTTTCTGATTTATTTCTTGTTCAGTTTATTTTTTGGGGATTTTTTGAAGATTATCATTTTTTGATTTGTTGAAAATAAAATTTTAAGCCAATGAAAGGTTTCATTTTGATTGGTCATTTCCAAGGCACACACACATATATCTATATCTATATCTATATGTATGTATATATGTATTATTGAGTAATATTTTCTTCGGCGTCATAGTTATTGATCAGCTTGCCAGCAGTGCATTTTCCACCAGTCCATCTCTGTCTCGGACCGATTACATCTGCTTACTGGCGTCATATTTTATACTTTCCATTTGCGCGGAATAATAGATAACCATCGTTGCTTTAATTTTCATTGCTACGCATCTTTGGCCAGAGCAATAATTTCATGCTTACATTGAGTTTTCAAGATGGCGTGAGTTGAATTTTTCCTCTATTTTTTTCTTTATTTTTACTTTTGGAATTTCTTCCTTTTTTATATTTGGTTTTATTTTTGTAATTTAATATACATAATGCAGATTCAACGAAGAATGAATTTTTGTACCCTGTTTCTATTTTGCTTTTTCCATTTGCATTCATACAGGTAGAAAGTTAGTAATATGCGTAATGCAATGTAATATGTGGAATAATATTTAAAATTGAAATTATAAGAAATAAAATTTAATCGGCGAATTGTTATTGTTTTTCATTCATATGATAAGTTCACTTCACTCGAGATTACAGTATTTAATCCTTGTATTTTAAATGTATTTATAAAAAGTTGACCATTTTATATATTTTTGATATTAATTTAATTGAAAGTTTTGTTTTGGTTTGAAAAGAAGAAGAAGAAGAAGAAGAAGGCGTTCACAATATATATATATATATATATTTATTTATTTATTTATGATAAATTTCACAAGTGGATATGGAAAAAGGGGTGTTGGTGATAATTTTTTGAATCGTATAGTCGTCGTGTGAGATTTTATTTCATTTGTTTGTTATTTATTGAATGGAAATTTTTGTTTATTTGCCAACGTGCAAGCAATTGCAATTGCAATCAACCGCTTTGGCGATAATGTTCAAAAGATGAGTTAGTTAGTTCTTCAAATTGACTATTGAAATTCTGTATATTGGGTTTGAAATAAAATTTTAAAAAAAGCAAGAAAATAGGAAAAAATTCTCATTCGGGAATTTTGAAAAGTTAATTTCTTTTTTGTTTTTTGATTTTTTTTTCAACCTTCACTTGCAATAATGATGCGACTTTGATTGATAATCAACGACGCTTCCACCATCTCCTGAAAACATCATCTTACTGTAGGATGATTTGTAAAGTAAAATTTTAAAATTTTATTCGTAGAAGAATTATTTTCACAAGGCCATTTTTTAAAATTATTTTTTTAAATATTAAATTGAACTGAAATTTTAATGAAAAAGAGTGCACAGTTTGATTGTCTGTTGAACGAATGTTCGAATCTGTTGAAGGGGATTGGATTGTAGAGGGGTAGAGCAATTTTGAATTGTTGCTGTTGAAATTTATTGAAAAAATTTCTTGTAAAATTTTCGATTATTTCAATAATCAAATTTGCAATCTGATGAAAATTTAATTCCAATTGAAAATATGCACTGGTTGTTGCAAACTTACAGATACTGCATAGGGGTATGTGTACAATATGTGTATGTGCATTTATTTGATCATTATTATTTTTAATTTTATATTAAAAAATTTTTGACTTCACAAAGAGGAGGAAGTAGGGGTTTGATTATTATTTGAAAGAAATTTACTCTTGTACTTTTTAAACCAATAAGTAGCGTGTGATTTTTCAACTTTCCGGCTCAAATCTCTCTCTGGTTAGTAGTGTGAATTTGATTGACAATGGAAAATGTGATTGGCCGACTGAGGTTTTGTTCTCTTGTGATTTGACTGGCCATTATGCAGCCGAGATGTGCAATGGGCATTTGATTCATTCTTGATGAGTAATTATTGAGTGCTTGTTTTATCGTTTCTTCAAAATCGAACCAAGAACAGATTTGTCATTGTGTGCTGCATTTTCGGTGGTTTTTATTTGGCCCGGTGAACGGACATTTTTGTTGTCGGCAATGATTTTTGCTCTCAAAGACGTTCCATCACTCTTTGATCGTATTTTTGTTCTCTCAGTTTGTACATTTTAATAATTGAGGGAGCTGCCGGCTTATAGAAGAAGAAAAAGCCTTGCTTGTTTTCTGATGGCCATGCGACGACCTTTTGATAAGCAATTGAATGCTGACGTCAAGGGAAATTATTAGTTGATAAAAATTCCTCGAGAACATTTCTCTTGTTCTATTTAAAAAATTTTTAACATCTCTGCAATAAGTGATGCTTTGCAGTGTTGATTGTTTCTATGTTTTTTCTTTTTTTATCAATTGAGTAAATTATTACATTTTTAAAAAGATATTATATAAATGAATTCACTAATTGAATTATATTTCATTTTTTGTTAATGAAAATTTTTCTAATCATTAATTTCAAAGTGAAATTTTGTTTATTTTTCTTCTATATGTTGGTTTAATGATAAAGTGTTGGTTTGAAATAGTTTGTTTATATCTGTTTGAAGAAAAGTAATATTTACCAATTGGGAACGGCTAATTGCTCTTAAGGGAATTGTTGGTTCAAAGCTGGCAAGCGCTGACACAACAGCCACCAAAAGTATTATCATTATTGAGTGTGCGGAACAAATGCCAGTTATTATTTTTTCTATAACCATTTCAAATTTGGTTGTTGGTTCAATATGATGAGATTGTTGTTGATTTATTAGCAAAATTTTAACAAATCAATCTGTCGATCATTTATTTATTTATTTATTTATTTATTTTCTTATACTGCTATTCTGCCCACTTAATGTCAAATCAAAATAATACATCCGCTTTTAGATATTAAAATAATAATTGAAGAAGAAAGATTTTTATTACTATTTTAAAGTTCTTTTTCCATGGTAGCACGATCATTATCATCTCTCTTTCTCCCTCTCTCTCTCTCTCTCTCTCTCCTCTTTTTCTCTGATCGACAAAAGCAACAAACACTTCCAATGATTCTCAGTTGAAAATTTGCTATTGTTCAAATTTTATTTCTCATCTGTAATTATTTTTACAAAATTTTCAATAGCAGACTTAGTGTTTGTTGTTGCTGTTATTTGAGCAATATGATTTTAATTTTAACGAAATTGTTATAGAATTGTTGCACAATTATTCCAAATCATTCATCACAATCTTATAAATTGATATCACCAATCAACTGCAACTAATCTTAGTCATTTTACCGTCATGCATGTGATAAGGATTGTAGATGCTAATTTATGTATTTATTTTCCAAAAATATAAGTTTACCCTCTTTATCAACACTCAAGATATTGTAAATGGTGAATGTGAATAATTGTAAATTGATATTAATTGGCTAATATTAAATTTAATATTACTTTATTTTTTTTTGTTTTGAAACAATTTCTTCTATAATTTTATTTAATAATAATAATAAGATTGAACAATTAATTAAAAGTAGCTTTCAGAATTGTGGAGAACCTTGTTGAACATGATAAAAAGCATGTGCTGTAAAAGTATGATGTGAATTTTTGTCATATTATATAAAGTGACACATTTTAACATGATCGAAAGTGAGTTATTTTTGTTTGATCCTCAAGTTATAGAGGTGAGAGAAGAATTATTGTCAGTTGTTGCTAGCGTGTCGATTATTTTTGACGCTTTTTTTAAGGTTAGCATTTTGCTTTGAATAATTTCTGTTTATGAATTTCTCAATTTTTTTTTATCTGAATTCTTTTTCAAAATTTTCACTTTGTAACCAATTTTTGCATTTATTTTTTGTTTATTGCATTTTTTTAAATTATTATTTTATACTCATTTTTCATTTTTTTCTCTTCCAATCGTGTGCTGTGAATTATTTATTTGTGCTTTCATTTTCTTCTTTTTAATGACGTGTGAGCATATTTGCAAACAGGCAAAAATCTTTGCAGCATTCATTAATGAGTGAAATTTTTTTTTACATTTTACTACATTTTATTTTTACTTTCAAACGACCAAGTAGTTGATTTCAGCTTCATCTTTATTCATTTTCTTATTATTATTATTATTATTATTATTATTGAAGATTATTTTCAAATTTCAATATTTTCTGATCATTCATCGGTTCATTTTCTTCATATATGCCATCTAGGTATGTTCCCATTTTGATTGTATCTAATTATTTGACTATTGAAATTTTTTTTAATTGAATAAAAATACATTTCTGAACTTCAATTTAGAATCGGAAAATAAGTTTTATGTTTGAATGAGCAATTCATGCAACGGAAATTGACATATTGTTAATTATCATCTTGTTTATCAATGGAAAAGTTTAATAATGATTTAAAAAAAAACTAATAATCAAATATTGATAATGGCAACAATAATAATAATAATAATAATAGTAGTAGTAGTAGTAGTAATACTAGTAGTAGTAGTAGTAGCAGTAGCAGTAGCAGTAGTGAGTGTGTGTAGCAGTGATTATGGTGGAAGTAGGTATGAAAAGAAAAATCTTTAAAAAATGTACAAATAGATTATATTTGTTGCATTTATTAGCATTGAAAAATGTGAAGCGTGATTTCTAAATTTACTTACTTGAATAGCAGATGAATGAAGCGTATATTTGTATAAATATGTAAAATTATATCTTTATATATCACACAATAATTTCATTATCAACGAACCTTTTCTATTTTCAATTTTTCTTTTCTTCATTCATGTTGTTCAGTTGGTTTTGTTTTCTGTTATCAACATTAATATACTTTTTTGATAGAAAATTTTGTTCACTTTTTATATTTATAATTATGCGCATACTTTCTTTGCATTACTTGCGTGACGGATTGGAATTTTTGAATTAGGCGCTTTTAACAATAGACTTGTGCAATGTGAAAATTTCTTCAGCATCTTAGTACTTGTTGAAATGTGCAAAATTGTTCTAATTTCTATCGTCCCCAATTTTTATTTCTTTATTCTATTTTTTTTTACATTTCAGATATCATTAAATCTTCTTCTCTGATTTAAGTGGATAGGGTTTTTTCGCGGTTAATTTTTTTCTCTTTTCTATCATTAAATATTTGTATATCATTGTATTTGCTAACACTGGTCTGGTCAGCATTTGGAAATTTTATTTGAAGAAAATCAGTATATTACTGAATTTTACTTTACTTTTTTTCAAAATAAATTTCATAAATCAATAATCGATAAAATACATTTGATTTGATAAAAATTGATGCAAAGGATGACTTATGAATATGAACAGGGTAAGATTATGTAGAGAGAGCGATTTTAATAATTGATGAGACAATAAAAGGTAGAAAAATGGTGTCTTTTGAACTTTTGGACAATAAATTTTTTTTCTTCTTGATCTTTATTATATCAGTTGTCAATAATTATTGATTTACAAGTGCAATCAGTTTGTCTGGCATTTTCTGTTGTCAGCAATTTTTCTTGTTCAACTATTGAACATTATATAGAGATGATAAGTTTGTTGAATAATGTTGGAAAAGTCGTTGAAGAAAAGTATTTTAAAGCAAGTGAAAAATTCTTCTTCTTCTTCTTCTTCAAATTAAACGGTATCCACCATTGTGATATGATCATAAGATGGATAGAATTAATCCTTTTTTAACTGTAAAGAAAGATGCAAGCAGTATCGCATTTTGTAATTGTAATATTTTTATTACTTCATATCTTTTTTTTTTGGAAAATATTATATTCAAACTTAGGATAACTAAGATTTGTTTATTTCAATTCGAATCAAATCTTTGGCATATGCAAATAATATGTTGTGACATAATAGTTATTATTTATTTATTTATTTATTTATTATGTTGGATAGTGTGAATTTTTTTTTGATTCAAAATTTGGAAATATCACAATAAATAGTGATGCGATTTTCCCGGAGGATGGGCGATTTGAAAATATGAATCATTAAAAAGTATTTTCACTTTTTAACCATTGTATTTATTTTATTGCTTTTGTGACTTTTGATCTTGTGGTCAATTTTGTCAATTTGCTAAACTGAAATAGCTAGTATTGTAAAAATTAAATGAACAGTTGCAACTGTGATGATAAATTTATCAATCACCAGCTGGCGGTGTATATTTATTACTGATTGATTTGAATAAAAATTTTGCCCATCCAATTTGCCATACCATCTGCTACTCTGCTGATGTGATGTATGTAGTATATCTGTTGTTCTGTTTTCAATCTTTCTTCTTTATATCTTTAGTTGTCGGTGTTGTTGAAAATTTTCTATTAATTCACAGATTTTATATTTATTTTATTTTGTAAATTGTTGTTTGCTTGATTTGTGAGTAAAAACGAGCAAAATGTTTTTTACAACGGTATGCTATATCTACATGAATATGTCATATACATACATCATATACGATTATATATATATATATATATATATGTGCATATTTATTTGTGTGTGTGTGTGTGTGTGTGTGTGCGTGTGGGTATCTTATTTATTGTTTATTTGAATAATTATAATTATTAATTTGAGCAACATTTGATGCATTCATTTGTGATTAACTGCTACTGATTACACGCGCGTTGCAGTAATTTTTCAAAATTTGGATTTTTATTCTAAGGTAAAAAGAATCTTGTAATTAATATTGTTGAGTACTTTTTTTCAAAATTCATACATCAGATTGAATAAATTTTTCTTTTTTTTTTTAAATGATCCGACTTCAGTTGAAAATGAAAATATTATTTCAGCTTCAATGTTCATACTAATTGCAATGGCATTTATTCAAAGCATATTTTTTGTGATTAATAAGTATTCTTTTAAATATAAGAACAATTTGTAAAATATTCGAAAAGTTATGTTAAATAATTGTTGCTGGAATTTATTACTATTGTTTTTTTTCTTTTTAAGACTGAACATTTGTTTAGTTGAAAAAATGAAAAATTATGATTGCGTTCAAAAGAGTAAATAATAATGATAATTGTAATAAATTTGTTTTCTTCTTTTTATATTTTCGTTACTTTCAAATATATATAAAAGCATTGATTTAATCACTGGAGCATTGGTTAAATTTGCAGCACTTAACTTGTTAGTTTAAGGTATTGATTTTTCTGTCTGTTCTAAGTGGCGACATAATTTTTCAATACATACCATTACTACCAGAACTGCTGCTGTGGTAGAAGATTTTGTAGTTATAGCTACTGTAGTTAGCAACAGCAGCAGCATTATTATTATATATGCTGATAATCATCATTTATGGAAAACTATGCATGCAATCTGTGTTTGCAAAGTGGTATTCTTGAATCTGTTGAACGTTTTTTTTTTTGTTTAACGTTAGCATAACGTTAAATTTAGTTTTTGCACATGACATCGGTCATGCTTGATTATTGTGCACTTTGTGCTGTTAATCAGCTTCCTTCATTTTTCATCGCCATCGATTTCACCACATACTACCACCAGCAATCTAATTTTTCATTTAAACTTACAAATTATATTTTTGAAAACGTGCACCGCGATCATTTTACCCCGCGATTTCAAGATAAAGAGAGAGAGAGAGAGAGGGTGGGGGGAGAGATGGAGTAAGGCAAAAAAAAATATGTATATATATATATATATATATATATATATGTGTGTGTGTGTGTGTGTGTGTGTGTGTGTGTGTGTAGAAAATGAAAATATAATGCGCATTTATGAAACCTAATAATAAAGATGGAATATTTTGTTTTGGGCAAATGAAGTGATAGGTTGACGTTGATTATTCTGCATAGTTTGCAAATGTTAACTTTGTTTGTTATAGCTGACTGATTTTCTTTCTATTCATCTATATATATATTTATTTATTTATTTAAAGATGAGATTTGGATTTTCAGTTTTGGACTGCATTTTGACAAAATAATTATATATTTTTCTCTTCTAACTAAATTGATATGTAAAATGTTGTTTCATCATGTCCAATGAGTGAAGATGACTTTTATGCTGTATTTAACCGTAGAAAGATTGCAAATTCATAGGTAATTTTTTTTCTCAACAACAATCTTTAATAATAACACTATCCAATAATTAAATAAATAAATAAATAAATTAGTGAAATTGTATTTTACAAAATGAAAGATGTTTGAAATTTGCAATTTCTCAAGTATTAATTATTTTGAAGGTGTTATTCCATTGATTGCATGAGTTTCTCCGTTTCTGTTAGCAATTTCTATTCATACATCGTATCTTTTGTAGATGAGAATTAATTTTGGCATTATTTTATTTACTAATTTATTTGACATCTTGTCGATATTTGCAGTCTTCATTGATGAGCATTATTTTCACTTGTTGTTTTGATTGATGAATTTTTAACCTTTGCTTATTGATGTAATTAAGGCATTTGCATTATATTTGATACGGATGAAAAATAATTTTCTCAATATGTTAATTCTCTGTTCTGTGTTTGTTAATTTTTATCAATAAAATAAATGTCCATGTATGGAGTTGCGAAGCTGGTTTAAAATACTGCTCAAGGTATCTTTATTTTGTTTTATTAAAGTGTAACTGCTTTCTCATGTGCGCTTATTAGTACCACTATCATAATATTTATTATAGTATTATTATGATCATGAGCTGGATAGTGAAATTATAAATGAAAGAAAATACATTTCTTTCAACTATTCATCAAGATCGACAATAATCCAATTACGGTAATCCGCTGTGACTGCCAATAATAGGTGAATTATGGTCAATTTTTTGTATTTTCATTGTAAGTGAATTGTTCTGTTCTTTTGTTATTTTCCTGTATTATTTTCTTTTCAAATCGTGATATTCTTTAAAAAGAATTTTTTTATTTGTTTTTTGTATAAATATTGAAAACATTTCTTATAATAATAATTCCTCACTGCGCTGTTTTTCATCAAATTACAATAGCGATCATTTATGTATTTTTTTTTTTTTGAATTTTATTTAATTTGTCAAGCAGGGTATTTTTAAATTTATTCTTTTTTTGAAACAAAAAAAAGAAGAATGAAATATCTCTATGATGTACGGTGTTGAAATGATTCGTCATTTTCTATATGTGAATTTTTTTTTGCAATTGCGCACTGTAATAATTATAATTATGATGATGATGCTGTGCGACATTTTATAAAATTGTCTTATTTATTCGGAATTTTGGTAATTTTTTTTGTTATCAACATTTTTTTTCATACAAGGTTTTTTTTATGAAGGTTCGTGTAGAATTTCGATTCGTTAAATTGTGTATAATCGGATGTTTGATGATTTTGTACAACGCGTAGTCGTAGGATAATTGTGTGTACATGTAATTATTTATTATTATTATGATAGTACATTGAAATATGAAAATTGAAGAAAATAAAACAAGTCAACAACAATGATGACTAATCATGCATATTGTTGTTGAAAACTGTTGAGGTTGAGTTGAGCGAGTGAGGAGGAGGAGGAGAAATTTTTTTCCTTTAGCATTCAGCTTAGATCAATGGAAGAACTGTGCATGCATGCATTGCATTGATATTAATTTTGTCATTGCAACTTTGTCGGTAAAATGGTAGTAGTGGTTTTGCCTGAAGCTTTGCGCAATAAGTAATTATTAAAGTGGTTGGCAGTTTTCAGTTTCTAATGATGCTTCATCGTTGACCACTGGCCAGTGATGGCCATCTGCGTGTATTAGTTTACCACAAATATGTTTAAATAAATTTGCTATTTGCTTATCTATATCTGTGTGCGTGCGTGTGTGTGTGTGTGCATGCTTCTATTTCAATCAATGATAAAATATATCGATGAAGCACATTTTACTACACACTGAACGTGGAATATTACAACTACACACACGCGAATCGCATACTCGTTATCAGCACCATACATGCAATGTACGGATTATATTTTTTGAGAATAATAATAATAATATTTATTATTAGTATTGTTGTTGTTGTTGTTGTTTGCTGTTTTTCTTTTTTAAATTTTACAACTGTGAAGAAGCGTTGTCATTGATAGATTGATTGCATTTTTTTATTATTTTTTATCTGTTGCATTTTTGTTAAACTTTAATCCAATTATTAATGTTATTTTGATGATTTTGCTTCTTGCTTGTTCGAGTGCAAAGTAGAACAAGCCAGGCAAAGGCAGAACATCCGAGTAAAGGATGATGCATCAGTTGGAATGTGATTTTCGATGACAATTTTAATCGACTGTTTGTTGTGTCAGTTCAGTGTTTTATCACTGCGCTTGTATTAGAAGATGTGTTTCTCAAAAGATGTGTTTCTCAAATTGCTCAGACTTTCTTTTAAGCTGATTGCAAAATTGCGTTTCATCAAGAAAGCAGGCGTTAATTTTACAGATGAGAAATTTCACCAATACTACAACTAGATACGAACTAAACTAAGCTGTGCTATTCTATATTTTGTATGCCTAGTCTCTAGGATACTTTACACCACTATACTATACCATACGACATTGCTTGAGTATTTACTGGTGTGTAGTTTTACTCATTAGTCGTGCAGTGATGAATTTCAATTTGGTAATTTCAATAAAAAATTATATATGTAATTATTGGTGAATTAATTGGTGATTGGTCGAAAAAAATTGAAATCCTTTCTACTTTTGCCCAGTTTTATATAGTCACTGTGTAGTGAATGGAATATTGTTTGCTTATATTTTATAATTTTTTCATCTTCTGTTGCAGATGTGAATAATTTTATTGAGAAAATCAATCGGCTTTTCTTTTTCATCACTACAATCAATGAAATTATTACCGTTATTGATTTGTGAAATGGATTGATTGATTATTTCTTTTTTTTTTTTTTTACAACTTTACATCTTCTTTTTATCAGTTTTATTTCATGACGAGAAGAATTTTTTGTTAAATTAAAATTTTTGACTGAACAGCAAATGCATAAATAAAGTAATTTCTTGCGTTATTTATTATTGCTTGTTAGGCGAACCGACACTGTCGATGTCGTGTAGTGACAAAATAGCGAAGTGGTCAGTAATGGGCATACAAGGCTGTCTGGCGTCAGCTTTTCTGTTGCAACCGATTTACCTGAGCAGTGTAATTTTGGGAAAGTAAATGTAATTTTAATCAAATATTTGTGATATCGAATGTGAAATAATCCGAGATTCAAAATCAACGACAAACAAACAACCAGTAGCAGAAAAGAATAAAATTTGCAGGTGCCCCTATTCAGAGGCTGCTCTTCGTCGGGCAATTGTGGAACGAAATT
Source organism: Trichinella pseudospiralis (assembly GCA_001447645.1). Lineage (NCBI taxonomy): Eukaryota > Metazoa > Nematoda > Enoplea > Trichinellida > Trichinellidae > Trichinella > Trichinella pseudospiralis. Next base: position 8,644 of record JYDV01000112.1, on the reverse strand, counting down.
TTGGCTTTCAAAGTGATCATCAAGAGTACACTTTTCACGAACCGAAATTTTATTTCTCTGACATGCAGGATTATTCGCTGAGTGGTGGTTCCAGTTGTCGACAAAAGCCTCTTTCTAGGAGGCAACGCAAGCCTTGCTCGACCAGTGAGTACGGCAACGTTGCAAGATTATTCTTATAAAATTAGCTGAATATTTTAAAGGTGACCGTAAAAGCAAACCTATCCATTTAGTGTATCTAGAAGTATTTTATTTCTTTACAAAATTAACATTTTATTATTTGCAATGAATAAACGCGATCTTAGAGGAAAAAGCACACAGTTACCGTAATTCTGTTGCTGTACAGTTATCGCAAGTTTTGCTCATTTTATTATAATATGTTATTTAAATTTTGAAAAAAGCAATATTTTTTAAAGAAATATTTTGGTGTTGAAATTGGTTTTTTGCATTGTAGGTTCAGTTTGGTTTTGTGGATTGAGTCGAGCTGAAATTTTGGTCGACGGTTATTTGCAAGGGTCGACAAAGCTCAGCCGGAGCCGTTTCGGCAGTGCCGGACATTGTAGTGCAGTTTGCCGCCGTCAGTTGGCGATTCAAAGCTTACGCATTGGTCGTCTGATAGGCTCTGAGCATCCTCTCAACAACAGTCAGACGCCTTTTGGGGCTGTAATTTATGAAAATTTGAAATCTGCTCATCTGGCTTACATGAACGTTTGGAAACAGCTGAAGGAACAATATCGTCACTGGATCGTTGACATTCGTAAGCGACAAGCGCAGCAGTTTTTCCTTGAACCAACTTTCGACTGATCTTCTTCTTCTGTTTTTCTTCTTGCTGTTGCTTTTCTCTATATTCTTTGTTTTGCATCTCTTTTCAACATTCAAGTAAGTATGAACTATTTTAACACTTTACATTTAATACAAGCACAAGAAATACAGTATATATATATATATATATATATGCGCGCGCGCGCGCGCACACACACACACACACATTTATATATTCATATTATACAGGTATTGTTTATTTTAATTTATATATTATCAGATATTTCAATAAAATTTATCATCTCAATCATCTAGCTAGTTAGTTTAACTGTACATAATGTATAGTCAATTGCTAATGAGAAATGTTTGCAATTCAGCATTCTGTTGCTTTGATTTTCATTTCATCTTTTGTATTCTGGTTATCTATTGTACTTTTCCAGTTGGATAGTTGCAATTTTGGTGTAATTTTTCTGTTAACATTCTTCTCTTCCCATTTTATTACAAATAACTTGCATTCTATTTATTAATTGAAATACTATGCGAAATTGACAAACTATATATATATAATATATGTATATAATGGCTTGTTGTTCAAAAATTACTTTTGCATTATTTTTTTGCTTCAAACACACTGCATTATTGTACAGTATTGTTAACTGATGTTTGTGATACTGTATGCGTTTTGTTGTATGAATATATTTTATTTATTTATTTATTTATTTATATTTATTTCATTGGTGGCTTTCTTTTGTTGACATTGTTGTTGTTTGCAGAAGATGAATGCATGAGTAATGATTCATATTCACCATGTTTCAAGCGATTAATTTAATAATCCCTTTCAGTATTATAATGTATTTTGTATTTCCCATGGCAAGTTTATGATAATTTATTGATTTCAAGTTGAAATTGATTTATTGTTGCAAAAAGCAAAAATAGGGGGGGGGGCATTGTTATTATTATTATTATTATTATTATTATTATTACTGTTATTCATTTTTATCTTATTTATTGCTATGGTCTTTCTTTTTGTTTTCAATATTATCATATTCAAAATTTCCATTCTCACTTCTGCATGCGTTAGCATGATAGGTAGGTAGATGGATAGATTGGTAAATAACGTCAGTGCACTTGCATGGCAATGCTGCGGGCACTTATTTATCAACTCTACAATTTGCTGATAAATCTGAATGAAGAAAATGATCAGTTGATAACAGTTGCACATTCGGAAACTGAACCATGAAATGCTTATTTTAATATCATTTATGCATTATCCTTCATAGCATCACATCTATTAGATATATATATATATATGTACGTGTGCGTTTGTTAAGTTTATTCACATGATTGCACACAAAATGAGCACTGGAATTTTCCTGAATTTGGCTTTAATTTGTTGCAAATAGAAGCTGCTTTTCGACTTCTCATAAAACACAACGGCATATCGTTGCAAGCGATTGCAGCGAGAGCAGAAGGGAGGAAAGTATTGGGGCATTTCAAGTTGAGCAATTTTTGCAACTTCTCCAACGTTTCGCATGCTTGTTCCAAGCAGCTGCACGTCAGCTAATAATGATTTCTACTCTTTTCATTCTAATCTCTTTCGAATTTTAATTTTCTGTTTCTTGTTAATTGTATTCTTGTTCTGTATCTTTGCAAATGCAGTGTTCGGTTATCTAGCATAACAGAAAAACAGGGCAGTTAGTATATTCGCATGTCTGCGTAAATTTGTCTGCAGTGGTGTGAAAATTTGCAATGCTATGTGATTAAAACGAATGCAACCAAATTTTTTCATAAAAAATTTTCTTTAATTATCATTTTTGCGAGTAATTGTTTAGCAGTTTAATTAAATTATCATGACATGTGTCGTACTTGTGTGCAGTTAGGTTAGAGTATTAAGTTTGGAAAAGTGGAAAACTTTTAGCCATGAGATGTTCTCGAATGGTTCCATCTTGTTGAACTGTTTGACGGCGAGTCAGAAACGTGCGCACCACGTTGACGCAGCTTTGCAAAGAACATCCTCCCAAAAAATCACATACTTTTGCATCGATTGAAACTTTTTCAATGCAATATTTGATCACAAAGAAGGAACAGCCTTCAGCATTATGTTCAAAACTATTACAATTGCAACACATGCCGTCGATCAATAACAGAAATTATTCATACCGTTTGTCGTTTGCCAATGCAACAAGCGCTCATTCATTCATTTAATTGTGTGATTTGAGAAGTTCGAATTACAACACTTCATTATATATATATATAATTTATTTATTTATAATATTGCGTGAAATTAATATGATAAATGAATTTGTGCTATTAGTTGTCTTAATCAGTGATGTATTGTTTTATAATGATAAATTTAATAAAATATCTGAAATTATTATTAACATGGCAAATTTCTTTAACCTGATAATGCGTGAAAATGAATTTTGCATGTTTTTCAAGCTGTTTTTACCAAATCAGTCAGCAAATCATTTTATTTCTTATTCTCAACGCATGCTTTTTTTATTGTTTGTTTTGCTTGTACTACTTGTATATAGGGAACTGTAATAAGCATTCTAGCATCTGATGCAGTTCAGCTGAAGCAGCTGCAGCACTCTTTACAATAGATAATTATAATTTTTTTATAATAATAATGCTGTATTTGTTTGTTTGCCTAAGTTCAGATTTCATATTTTTGTTAGAGTTTTATTCATTTGCTAATTTTCAAAAATTGTAAATTGTATTCGAGTGAGTTTGACAGGTTTAGTTGTCTATCATATTCTGGCAGCTTTCACAACAGCCAACTTTTTCACCTGGCTATTTTAAATAATTCAGCAGCGGAGGAGAGTTTTCAACATACCGCTACATGATAGCATGTTTGTGAATGTAATGTCTTGCAGAAGTAGATCTGCATTAATTGTGAAAGAAAGAAAAATGATATTGCATTTAATGGGAAAATAAACATATAAATATATTTATATGGGGAGCAACGAACAGAACCAATTCCCATATGCAGATCTGGTCTGGATGTGTTATATTTTTGTTTGAAAGTCTGGAAGTTTTGCATCTCATGGGCATTTTGAAATTAAATTAATTGCATCAATAATTTTACTTTTTCATTTGCTGAACTTCTTAAGACTTTAGTTTCTTTTTGTTTCATTTTTTTCCTAGTTTTGCATCTCTTACTTGACGTTAGCGGATGTGCTGTTTGATTGCTTCTGTTTTGTGGAAGTGTTTCACTTATCTTCTTTTCATCTGTGATCTCATCGAATTGATTTTTTTTCTATGTACATTTCATATGATCAGTTTATATTCATTTATTCATCAGTTCGTCATCGAAACCGCGCAGTTTCATTGTTCACTAGCACTTCATTGTCTTTTAGAAATACATTTTGTTTTTTTGTCATTTTTTAAATTAAAATTTTAATTAACTTATGAGAATATATAAATGTTTTAAATCGTAATCAGAATTGCTGAGCAGAAACATTGTTGTCCCTTTTCTGTAAATATGCATCATATGTATGTCGATACATACATATCTGTGTGTGTTGATGTATATTCATTTGTCTTTTGAAAGAGATAAAAGAAAAAGATTGAACAATTTTAAGGAAATTGTGAAAGAAATTTTATCTCTATTAGGAAGAAAATGTCTCTTATTGTCTCTTCTATGGAATTTTCATTTTTAATCATCATCATTAATATGTTGGAGTAAGTGGAATAAAAATTTTCAGCTTGGAATTAAGCATGTTACAAATTTGAATTCATATTTCTAAACTTGTTGTTGTTTGACGTAACCATTATTATTGCAAATATTTAAAAATAGCCATGTTTATTCATTAGCGGTGTTTCTATTTTGTTTCCATTGGATTGCAGATATTTAGATTTTGATTTCAATTACTTATTAGATTACCGTCAAATTGTTTTCTTTGTAATTGGATTGTATGTGCAATGAAATGTAGCAATAATAATGAAGAAACTATCGTTGTTTCAGTTATTTGTGTTATTCTTGTTTTTATTTAACAAATAAAGAAAGCAGTTTTTTTTTATTTTTAGCATCTGTCTAGCATCAGTTGTGTAATATGCAGTCAGAAAGAGGCGTCAATGTGAGCTTGGAAATTTTGAACATGGACAGTTGTAATCATTATCCTTACGACAGATTCAGTTTTGTGATTCGGGTATCCTGTATGATTCCGATTGTTTTGTTCGGCTTGATCACTAATTCGATTAACATTGCCGTATTTCGGCATCGAAGCATGCGCAGTAGTGTGGTCAATTGGTATTTGATTGCGCTCTCGGTGAGCGATTTAATCGTATTGTTGGGTGCGTTCTGCATGCTGTCGCTGCCGGCAATTAGTGAAGAATCCGGCATATTGAAGTTGATGAACTTAGCCTGCTTGACCCAACGTTGGACGTACGCGATCGCTTTGATTGGTCAAACCTGGAGCGTCGGCATGACTCTGATGGTGAGCACGCACCGTTTCCTCGGCGTCTGCTACCCGTTCGTTGCCCAACGTTGGTGCACCAGTGAGAAGGTGAAAGTGGTACTTTACAGTACGATTTTTTTTGCATTTCTGTTCAACATGCCACGCTGGGCGGAGATCGAGACCGCACCCTGCTGGTCGAACGTGTTCAACACCACTGCCGTGCACGTGATCACGTCGAAAATCAGACAAAACCCTACTTATTACATCGCCTACATGATGATCAGCTACACCACTGTGATGTTCGGCTTACCGTTCATATTGTTGAGCATTGTCAGCGTCTGCATTGTCAGATCGTTGCGCCATTCTTGCACCCTGAGGCGCCAGCTCACTCGGCTCAACAACGTCGACGATCGTCGCGAGATGCGCGAAAATCGCACAACGCTCATGCTGGTTGCCATTGTGATCATGTTCTTGATTTGCAACTCGCTTGCCTTCATCAACAACATCATTGAAGCATTTTTGGACAACAACGACACATTGGAGGTGTTCTATTTGAAATCCGTTGAAATTAGCAACTTACTTGTCGGCATCAATTCATCGGCCAACATATTCATCTACAGTTTCTTCAGTGTCAAATATCGGCTTGTCTGCAAGCGTTACTTTTTGCTGCTGTTCGGTGGCAAAAATGGCCGTCAACAGGCCAGAGATTTGAAACCAAAAGAATCCAGATACGAGCAGCGTCGACGTAGTTTTCGTCTCAAACAATAAACGCGAATATACAAAGAAAGCTTATTTTCTATATTTCAATAATAATAATAATAATAATAATAATAATAATTATTATTATTATTATTATTATTATCTCACGAAACATTCTTTTCGATGGTTAGTATTATTTTATTATGTGTTTGCCTAATTTCACTTTTATCTTTATTGTTGGTTTTGCTTTCAATTCCATTATTTAGTTTTCAGTTTTTCCAAAATCCGACGACGCTATGAAATCAGTTTCTACTTTTACATTTCATTTCAATTCAGCAGGCATTAATTAATCTGTTTCAATACAAGTGCGAGTTCATTTCCATTTTACTCACATTTCTGCAATTGTTTTCATTTTCTTTTTCTTTCCTCTCACATACATTTATTCACACTTTTCTTTGCACATTCGATGCAGCTCTACAAAAATAGCCCAAATTAGTGAAATCCAGCCGACTGTCGACAACCTTTCTCTTTTTAAAGCACAGTTCTTGTTATTTTTTTCAAATAATGCAACATAAAAATTGTGCATCGCTTTATTATTAGTTCTTGTTTCTGATGACAACGCCTTCTTTCCGTGACCGTATAACCAAGCGAATTGTGTTACACTGAAAATGAAATAAAAACTTCAAGAAATTATTATATTCAACAAACCGAGAACTAATACTTTTTGTTCATTGCCATTCAAATATTGTCACTTGATCTGAACATGAGAAACTGTTTTATCACCGTACAGTGAATGCAAAACCACTGGATTTCAACATGCAGAGGTATTCTTGTGCAAATGACGCAGAAATGACATTCCTGATTGAATTAAACAAACTTCATTACAGCTTACTCCTTCAAATGAGAATTTGGCTGTAAAACAAGAAATACGAAAACACGCTTCTGCAAAACAAGCACATCATTATCACTCATTCTGTACGACATCTCTAACACCAGAAGTTGCATTTGTTTCAGAGTTCAAATACAGCTCATACATGCTGCGTTCATGTGGTCAAAAACAACAGCCGACGCAATTTTGCAATTTTCTACACAAATCGACGTATTTTGCAGTTATTTACAGTGCATCGTCTCTGCCGCCAATATCACTGTCATAAACAGAATCCAAAATTGACATATTATTTTTGCCCATGATAGTGATGACCCAAGAAAGCAGCCGCATTGATGGCACTTCTACGAAAACATCTCCACCACTACACGACAACAAACACTGCAGAAATGACTGCACTAGCTTTCTTGTCGATTCAAGTCGATTCCAGTAATTTTTCGCAAAAACAGTTTGATCTGAAAATTTAGAAATTTCCAAAACGTCGAAAAACATATATTGAAAATTTTCTGCTGGTAGAGAGGAATTCACATTCAAAAATGATACTGCATGGCCAGTTCATTCAGAAACAGCACAGTACTTGTGCAATAAATTACCTTTAAATTTGGCACCCTGCAAATCTCAATACCAAGGCAACCTGACGCATTTTTCAGAATATCCAGAGAAATAATCAACCAGCATAGGCGTGAATACCCGCATCCGCAGCCCACTTACCTCATTATTACCGATCGTTCAATACCGACCAATTACATCGACTATCAGAGAAAAAGATTTTTCTCGAAAAATCAGAAATTTCTGAACTATATAGACCACTACATGCCTCCTTTACCAAAATCGGCGAGCAACCTTTTTTCAAAATTTCGTCTTCTATTTGATACACATAACTTCATAAAGATAAATTATAATATTTTGCAGAGGAACAGCGCAAACTGCCCAGTAGATGGGGATTAATAAATGGTAGCTAAACTTCGAACTACTTCTATGCTAATACATTGCAAGTAGCCCGTAGATTAATTTTCTTTCAACCGAACTTTGAATCTTTTCTTTGTTACATAGCGGACATTTCATGGAATAGTGACCCCATTACCATATTTATTACTCATTAATTTTCTCACGGATACCAAAGCTGATAACAACACTTGAATCTAATTTCGCAATTTAACAATGACGAAGTTGCGCTTTGCATAAAAAACGGGAAACCTATAAGCCGGGAGTCAATGTCATTCACAAATACAAGGAAATCAAATGTTCCGGTCATTCATGTCAAATCAATCTGCTCGTGTTGGATATTTTTTCAATTCTTAAAAGTTATCCAAAAGTAAGTACAGTATATCTTACTTTGTAACTTTTAAAATGTTAATCGTTTTGAAAATTAATTTTACAATACGTACAATCAGTAAGGTTTCCTTATAAAGTATGCAAATTTCCAATATCCCGCAATCGATGAATTTTTGAGAAATCTGATAAAATTCCTAATTCAAACATTTTACATTTATCTCAGCAAAGCCCGGCATATATCATGCATGTTCCGTTCCATTCGAAAAACTTCGGATAATTCTTATCTGTATATATCGTAATTAATCAGATCATCCAGTGAACAATAATTACAATGTTTAAAGTTTCTGTAGAGCGTAAATGATAATCAGGAACAATTGTTATTTAAATAATTTTTTCATTTTGGCAAAGAATATTAATTGCTTCGTGTAAAAAGATATAACATTAAATCACAGTGCACATTTCTTGCAGTTGTATGTTTTATTTCTTTTTATTTCGGTTCCCTTATAATCCTATGTTAGCTTTCACTTTTTTCTTTATATCTGAAGAAACAGGCTGTCAGGAACGGTGGGGATAAGTTCATTGCAGTCCAGAGATAATTCCTCATCGATATGATGCAATTTCTATA